>PISW01006847.1:0-102509 GCA_004023785.1 Mungos mungo
GAGTATCTGTCGACTGTTTGGGATTTATCATATTTGCAGACATGGCAAGTGCTTGGGTGTTTCCCCCAACATTCTCTGCTACAGGCACTTATTACAGGAGGATCTTGTGACTATTAGTGGATTGTTCCCCACCAACTTGTATTTAGAGGACATGGATGTACCTTATCACCTAGGTTTTTAAAAATATTTATACATTTTTGAAAATTAAATTTCATTTTGCTATAATTGTATAAGATGTATATAAGAAATAATTAGAGATTTCATATATCCTTTATCCAATTTCCCCTAAAGATAACTCCTTGTAAGTGATAGTAAACTGTCACAGTCTGAATAGTGACCTTGATTTAGTGCAGGTACAGCCCATTTCCATCACCACAGTGTCCCTCGTCTTGCCTTTTAACAGCCCCTTTCACTCCTTCTTTAGTTCCTGGACCCATCAATCCATTTTCATTTCTATAATTTTGTCATTCCAAAAATGTTATATAAATAGACTCATACCCTATGTAATCTTTTGGGATTGGATTTTTTCCCCCAAAATAATTCCCTGTAGATTCATCCAGGTTGTTCTGTGTATCTTTAGTTAGTTTGTTTTTATTGCTGGGTAGTATTACTTGCTATGCTGTCAGCACAGAGCTTGAAGTGGGGCTCGGACCCACAAACTGTGAGATCATGACCTGAGCTGAAGTTGGACAATTAACTGGCTGAGCCACCATGTTCTTATTATATAGAAGCCACCACAACCGGAAAGGCTTAAGTGATTTAAAATGGTATTATATTCTTGGTATTTGTGTGTTCTCTGCTAGTATATGGAGATAAAATTGATTTTTTTTGTTTAAAAAAAAAAAGAAAATATTCACACCCCTTGTATCTTTTTTCATCATAGAAACTAAATTATGGAACAGGTTACAACAGTACCGTGCCATCGAAAATGTGGAAAACAGAACTTACCACTAGAGCCTAACAATATTGTTCTAGTTCTTTTTCTACAAAAAGACAAATAAGGGGGCCCCTGGGTGGCTCAGGCCATTAAGCGTCTGACTTTGGCTCAGGTCATGACCTTGCAGTTCATGGGTTCCAGCCCCGCGTCAGGCTCTGTGCTGACAGCTCAGAACCTGGAATCCGCTTTGGATTCTATGTCTTCCTCTCCCTCTGCCTCTACGCTGCTTTAAAAATCTTTAGACACATAGTTTTATACATTTATCATTATATACATTGTATTATAAATGCATTATATACATTTATCAAAACTTGTGAATAATTTTGTATTCTTTTTTTCACAAATGCTTTATCACAAGTGGTTTCCATATTTTCATATAGAATTCATTAACAGTGCATTTAGTTGACGATGTAACATTTCATTGACCTGAGTATACCGTACTTAACAATCTCACCATTGTTGGGGAACATTTATTTGCATTGCATTTTGTTCTTCTGTTACCAAGTATATTTAGCTTTTGCTTACTTTATTGGCTTAAAACTTAGGAACACGTCCACGGGCGCCTGGGGGCTCAGTCGGTTGGGCGTCCGACTTCCGCTCAGGTCATGATCTCAGGGTTTGTGGGTTTGAGCCCCGCGTCGGGCTCTGTGCTGACAGCTCAGAAGCTAGAGCCTGCTTCCGATTCTGTGTCTCCCTCTCTCTCTGCCCCTCCCCTGCTCACGCTCTGTCTGTTTCTCTCTCTCAAAAATAAATCAGCATTAAAAAAATTTTTTTTAATTAAAAAAAAGCTCATGAACACTTTCAGGTTCTTGGTACATGTTAGAAGCTTCCTTTCGAAAGTGCTTTCGGGACACCTGCCTGGCTCAGTCAGAAGAGCATGTAACGCTTGGTCTTGGGGTTGGGGGTTCCAGCCCCACACTGGGTAGAGAGATTACTAGAAAGAGAAATGAAATAAAAAGTGCTTTTAGGGGGGCAATCAGTGCATCTTCCTGTTCTTTGCAGGTCCGAGGCTATGATTTCAAAGCGGACATCTGGAGTTTTGGGATCACAGCAATTGAACTGGCCACCGGGGCGGCCCCTTACCATAAATATCCACCGATGAAGGTGAGGTTCACAGCCAGCACCCTGCCCCAGCCCGGCCCAGTTTCCGTGCAGAGACTAATCCTAGTGTAAATGGATTGGAAAAGGGTGCGTTTTTATGACTGTAAAGTGGGAAGCTATTTTGAGGACAAAGGGAAGGTTTATTTTTTCAAAGGTGGTGGGTGGGGGAGGAGAGGAGGCTCGCTCTTCATCCGCTGCGGGCAGTGGCGCCAAAACCGTGGCCACACGTGCACACGTTACCTCTGCGCTCGAAACGAGAAGTACCTCCAGCCTGTAGTCATCCCGTTTCTGTGAATATAAACCGACTGGAAGGCAAGTATTCATTGTGACTGCAGCCCCTCTTTATCCTTTAGTGTTGACTCTGTGTTCAGAAAATTGGCTTGGCTTACGGGGCGCCTGGGGGCTCAGTCGGCTGAGCGTCTGACCTCGGCTCAGGTCGTCTCACAGTTCGTGAGTTCGGGCTCCGTGTCAGGCTCTGTGCTGACAGCTCGGAGCCTGGAGCCTGTCTTCAGACCTCCCTCTCTGTCTCTGCCCTTCCCCCACGCGTGTTCTCTCTCTCAAAAATAAATGAGTAAACTTTAAAAAAAAAAAAGAAAAGAAAGAAAAATGGCTTATGCTTTTATAAAAAAGCCACACAGTCTAGAAATACACAAATCACCCCAAATGCCACCATGTAGGTAATGACCTTCGTTACAAAGAAGGAAGAGATTTAGGAGGGACAGAATAATCAAAATAGTGACTGCAGAGAAGGCAGAAGAGAGCAAACTGGAAACGGCTGCGGGCCTGGGAGGCAGGCACCGTCGGGGCCCGTGCGGTAGGAGCAGCGGGAAGAGGAGGCCGGTGACAGAGGGCCTGTCACAGGGGAGCCGGGAACAGTCAGTCAGCAGCTCACACTCTCTTGCCATGGTTTTATTAATATTGTTTTTATTTTGCTGTAATTTGACTTTTTTTTTTATGTTTAAATGTTTATTTTTGAGAGAGTGCAAGCAAGGGAAGGGCAGAGAGGGGACAGAGGACCCCAGGTGGGCTCCGCACCCACAGGCTGACAGCAGCAGGCCCGACACGGGGCTCGAACCCACGAACTGAGGGATCGCAGCCTGGGCTGGACTGTGCACCCGACTGAGCCACCCAGGCGCCCTGACTTTACTTGTTTTGTAGTTTGTCAGTATAATAATGGGAACAGAGAGGCGCCTGAGTAGCTCAGTCAGTGACGTGTCCGACTCTTGATTTCAGCTCAGGTCATTATATCGCTGTTTGGGAGTTCAGTCCCCACACCAGGCTCTGTGCTCACAGGGCAGAGCCTGCTTGGGATTCTCTGTCGCTGTCTCTGTCTCTCTGCCCCTCCCCTGTGTGCTCGCTTGCTCTCTCTCTCTCTCTCTCTCTCTCTCTCAAAAAAAAAAAAAAAAGAATGAGGACAGAGGACCTGAAGAAAAGGTTCTTTTATTTTCTTTACTTTGAGAGCAAGAGAGCGCGAGCAGGGGACGGGCAAATAGAGGAGAGATAGAATCCAAGTCAGGTTCTGCTCAGTGAGCGCAAAGCCTTGTATGGGGCTCAAGCCCCCCAACCGTGAGAGCGTGACGTGTGCCCAAGGGGGACACTGAGCAGACTGAGCCCCCAGGCGCCTTGCGAAGAAAGGTTTCCCACTAAGGGACAGTCGTTGCTAATGCTGTTGAGCCCTCGCCCGCACGCAGCCTGGGGAGCCAGCTGTCTGCAGGGTGTTACTTGTGTGGAAAAGACCGAAATGGCACTGCATTCCAGGCACCGGGCTAGATGTGAGCCGTCAGAAAACACAGCCCCTCGTGGACTGGGAGGGCGCAGGACTGCAGGGTCCTGGCCGCCGCCCCCCCTGAGTGTGCACAGGTTTATATCGTATCGAAAATCTTTCCAGGTTTTAATGCTGACGCTCCAAAATGATCCCCCTTGTCTGGAAACGGGCGTTCAAGATAAAGAAATGCTGAAAAAATACGGAAAATCATTTAGGAAAATGATTTCATTGTGCCTTCAAAAGGATCCAGAAAAAAGGTAAAATATGAGATAAAGCTTATGTTTGTCTTCATCAAACATGTAACCGTTGTGGGGAGTCTAAGGGCCGCATACACACGTTCATGTGCAGGAAATTATTTCTGCGCATTCAGATATGTTTACTTAAGTATAAGATTGGAAATGAATGAATTAATTCCTTTCTCCCTTCTTTTTAGTATACAGTGTGTATTCTAAATAGTTCAGCTATTTCCTGGTTAAGTTTTTATAAATTTGTACGTTGTGAACTCCCTGCTAATAAAATACCAACTTAGTGGGAGAACTCGTTTTCAATTTGTACTTAACAGTCGTAAGCAGACAGTTATCTTACTAATGTTTACAATTTTAATACCAAAGGAAATACATGTAGCCACTGTTACATCTAACGCCACATAATCCCGTGTGTGTTTCCTTATTGGAAAGACTTCAATACGTGCCCCAGAAATTCAGAGCGATTACTTGTTTACATTAGACAGATTGGATGGCAAGTCAGTGAGTAAACATGATCTAATGTGTGTGTCTTTATCTATTAAAGGCTCAAATAATGTTGAAGGTCACTGAGTACAACCTTTTATCTGTGAGGTCGGCCAGCTACCTAGTCATTGAGGTGGGACTTGAATCCAGAACTTCTGATTCTGAACTAGGGTTCAGTTTTTTCTAGATCTCATTTTTTTTTAAATTTTTTTAATGTTTATTCATTATTGGGACAGAGAGAGACAGAGTGTGAGCAGGGGAGGGGCAGAGAGAGAGGGAGACACAGAATCCGAAGCAGGTTCTGGGCTCTGAGCTGTCAGCACAGAGCCTGACGCGGGGCTTGAACCCACAACTGTGAGATCATGACCTGAGCTGAAGCCAGACACTTAACCGACTGAGCCACCAGGCGCCCCATAAATCTCATTTTTCAACTTCACACATATATTCCACTCAGCTTTTTAGCACTCAGAGTTTTTAAATTTTGATTTCTATAAAAATCAACAAAAATAAAAGATTTAATTGACATCCTTAGTCATGTCTTTAGTACACTTAATGTGGCTTCAGAATTTATCGTTGGCAGTATTGGAAAGAGTGAGAAGAATAGGCAGCAGAAGTCAGACTTGTGCTGTTAAAACTTTGTTTCTGAACAAATTGGTATAAAACAGGGAGACTTCTGCTTCCGCTTTAATTAATTAACTAAAATAACAGAACTCTTTTGTTACAAACATCTATAAATGCTGAATAAATTTATCAAACTTAAAAGTAACAGCCATATCCAGAGGTAAGTGCGCCGTGAAGGGAGGCCCTCAGGTGTCAGAAGTGACGGGGGAGCCCTAGATCAGAGAAGGAATGTCGTGAACTAATCCCGTGGCTGCCACCAGCGGGACCCTGCTCGCGTTAGTAACCCACTCGGTTAGATTTGACGCTTCCACGTGGGCCGGGAAATGAGGTACGGGGCCCAGCACCAGGGCCCCGATCTGAGATCCCTGCGTAAGACTAAGACCTCCACAAGCCGGCCTCTGAGCGAAGGGATAGACCCGAAAACAATATGTGTCCGTCATCGCAAAGACACGACAGAAATTTCTCCTGAATAATCAGACCCTCCGACCTGGACATTGTGTGCTCTGGCAGTCTGGATTTGTACTCCCCGTGTTATCCAGGAGCCCACAAGATTAGAGAGGAAAGAAAAAGTATTGCCAAGCCAGTTTTATTTCTGACAGAAGCAACTAGAAAACTGTACACTTCAAACTAGTCCACACTGTAGGTCCAGGAGATTCCTGCGGATAAAGCCCCGTGGAAGAGCTCACAGCCCGACATCATAGAACACACAGTGAGACCCGCAGACCCAGCAGGCAGAAGAGTTAGCGCTCCGGGAGCTGTGGATAACGCAGAGACCCCCGAAGAGTCTGTAAAATAAGCATATTTAAAATAATTAAAATCCTAACGGGAGAAATCAGAACCATAAGAAAAGAACGTGACTGTGACCAAGACAACAAATGAAGCTGCTTAGGAATGAGAAATACAATAACAAGGATGTAAAACCTAGTGGACTCCTTGAGTCTAGGCTAGACTGAGAGTCTTGCTTCTGATGCACAGTGTATGGAAAAGGGGGATAGTGGCTTCAGAGTGGGGCGGTGTGATGGGTGGCTCCTTCACAGCCACCAAGGCCAGCCTCACAGCGACCCAGGCCAGCCTCAGCGACCCAGGCCAGCCTCTCAGTGACCCAGGCCAGCCTCACAGCGACCCAGGCCGGCCTCACAGCGACCCAGGCCGGCCTCTCAGTGACCCAGGCCGGCCTCTCAGTGACCCAGGCCAGCCTCAGTGACCCAGGCCAGCCTCTCAGTGACCCAGGCCAGCCTCTCAGTGACCCAGGCCAGCCTCTTAGTGACCCAGGCCAGCCTCACCCGGAAGACGACACGTAGATTACTGAATACTCCCTGGTGTGAGGTAGAGGCGCATGCCCTGTGGGTGTTCCTTCCCCAGATCTTTAGCTCCCGTCTGTAGGGAGAAGACGGCAGACGCCCCCACACTGGGGAACATGCTAGACTCCCCTACCAAGGGTGACAGAAGCTGTCCCGGCCTAGGGGAGACTAAGGGCACAGGGAGACCAAGTGGAACGCAGTGTCCCGAATTAGACTGTGGACCAGAAGGAGGGTGTTCATGCAGACCTGGGGACGTCTGAATAAAGTCGATAGTTCATAGTGTTACACCAGTATTAACATATTAAAGGCTGTGATTGGGGTGCCCCGGGGCTCAGTTAGGTAAGGCTCCGACTCCAGCTCAGGTCGTGATCTCATGGTTGGTGGTTTTGAGCAGCTCTGTGCTGACAGCTCAGAGGCTGGAGCCTGCTTCGGATTCTGTGTCTCCCTCTCTCTCTCTGGCCCTCCCCAGCTTGTGGGCACAGTCTCCCTCTCTCTCTCAAAAATAAATAACTATAAATATTTTTTAAAATACAGTCAAGAATTAATGGTATGGCAACGTTAGTGTTTTCCGTGTGCCCGGTATCTTGGTGACTGTACCGTGGTCATGTGAACTGTAGGCACCAGGGCGCTAGAGGCGGGTCTGCAGGAATGCTCTAGGGTCTTTGCATCTCTTCTGTGAGCCTAAAAGTCCTTCAGAGTAAACCAGGTGTTTAGAAAAGAAAAACATCTAGAAGCTGTAGAACGTCTATTTCCAGTTTGTAAGCCAAAACTGTACCTTGTTTAGAATATTTCAAAGTCACGAAAAGCATTTAGATGGGTTGGTAAACAGAACAGCCAATAAAACACACACAAGAGAGAAATGTTTGACGACTAACCAAGTGACCAGCTACTGTGGTAAGCACTTGGCTACATTGTCTTACCATGGTCGTCCCTTGGGGGTGACACTGTTACCTGCGCTTACGAATGACACTGCGTCAGAGAGGGTAGGTGCCGGTGCCCGGAGTCACACCGCCGACAAATGTGGAGGCAGAGTCGGAACCCTGCAATCTGACCGCAGAGGCCCTGCTCTGACGCACACCCGGTGTGCAGGAGCTGGCCCGGACCGCAGCGCGGAAGGGGTTTTTCAAAATGGAAATCTAAAAGAATGATGAACATATGGGGGGGTAGAACGAGAAGGTTCAGCGTGGGGGGGGGTTTGCGTGTGCATGCGTGCACATGTACACGCGCACGCACGCACGCACACACACACACACACACACACACAGACTTTCCAGGAGAGATTAGAGAGGACGGGAGAAGCAATATTCAAAGAGATAATGGCTGAGAATTTTGTAGAATTGGTGAAATACCTGTGTTCTCAGACTAAAGAACCGTCCCCCCAAACTCCAAGCGGCATTTGCCTGTTCCCGTTTGTACGCAAGCCGTGAAACTACAGCGGCAAAGAGAATCTGGTAACGCAAGCTGACGGGCAGACAGCCCACGGAGGGATAGCAGCCAGACGATAGCCACCTTCCCAAGAACAAGCAATTGCGGCCAGAATATACTGGAATAACACTGAGATAAAGTAACTGTTAACCCAGAATTCTCTCTCTAGTCAAACTCTTCTTCAAGAATAAGCATGAAATTAGGATTTTTTTCAGACAAAAGTTTCCAACCACGTTTTATCACTTAAAGAGTTCCTGTAGGGGCGCCTGGGTGGCTCAGTCGGTTAAGCGTCCGGCTTCAGCTCAGGTCATCCTCTCACGGTTCGTGGGTTTGAGCCCCGCGTCGGGCTCTGTGCTGACAGCTCAGAGCCTGGAGCTGCTTCAGATTCTGTGTCTCCCTTTCTCTCTGACCCTCCCCTGCTCGCGCTGTCTCTGTCTCTCAAAAATAAATAAAAAAAAAAAGAATTTCTATAAATTATACTCTGTCAATATCGTTCATAATTAGAGAACTAGAAATCAAACCCCCAGTGAGATACCACCGCACACCTGTCAGATGGCTAACGTTGACTCCGGCAACACCAGATGTGGGCGAGGATGCGGAGGAAAAATCTCTTTTGCACGGCTGGTGGGAATGTAAACTGGTGCAGCCACTCTGGAAAACAGTGTGGACGTTCCTCAAAAAATTAAAAATAGAACTACCCTATGACCCAGCAACTGCACTCCTAGGTATTTATCCAAAGGATACAAAAATGCTGATTCGAAGGGGCGCATGCACCCTGCTGTTTATAGCACCAGCGCTATTGACAATGGCCAAAGTACGGAAAGAGCCTCAATGTTCATTGACTAATCAGTGGGTAAAGAAGATGTGGGGGGTGTGTGTGATAGATTATTATTCGGCAGTCAGAAAGAGTGAAATCTTGCCATTTGCAATAATGTGGATTGAACTAGAATGCTACGTGAAATAAGTCAGAGAAAGACATATATAATTTCACTCGTGCGGAATTTAAGAAACAAAACAGATAAACATAAGGGAAGGGAAGCAAAAATAAGATAAAAAGAGAGAGAGAGGCAAACCATAAGAGACTCTTAAATACGGAGAACAAACGGGGTTGCTGGAGGGGAGGTGGCTGTGGGGGGAAGGATAAATGGGGGATGGGCATTAAGGAGGGCACTTGTCGGCTCAGCACTGGGTGTTACGTGGAAGTGATGAATTACAGAATCCTTTTCCTGAAGTCATTATGATGGTATGTGCTAACTAACTTGATTTGTAAAAAATTACATATGTAGGTATGTATATATGTATATCCATACATAAATGGTACTTTAGAACGAGGAACTGAACCCGGAAGAAACGGACGAATCATAAGAAGCGGTGTCGTGCGAACCGCGGCCACACGGAGCTCTTGACTGAATGAGGACACGGGGTGGGTAGGGCACAGTCAGATCTGTGTTCCCATCTTCCTTGAGGCCCCGGGTCTCAAGCATGAGTGCACATTACAGTCACCCGGGGAATTTTAAAAACTACTGGCGCCCCCGCAGAGTCACCGTTAGCTGGTCTGGGGTACGGCCTGGCCATTGGGGGTTGTTTTTGAAACTCCCAGATAGAATAGCGCAAGGTGATATTTAAGAACCACTGCGTTCAGGGGCTTGACCGGGTAACACAGAACCTTCCAGGGGAGATTTGCTCAGAGTTGCATAGTCGTGGGGTGGGATCAGGTCCAGTCTCTGAAGTGTAGTGTTGTTTATTCTTTAGTCTCAGCCATACTGCTTAAAAGTGTGTACAGTTGACAGTGATGATGCCTTTCTCTGTACTGTTGAGTTTAAAACCTGAGTTCAGATTGAACTTGGGGAATATATGCATTACTTTTAGAATCTTCCCTTTTTTTTTTTAAGGAAACAGAGATGTGTGTGTGTGTGTGTGTGACAGAGTGCAAGCAGAGGAGAGGCAGAGAGAGAATGGTAAGCCAGCCCCACGCCCCGCACTGAGCCTGACGCGGGGCTCAGTGTCACAATCATGAGATCACAACCGGAGCTGAAATCAAGGGTCGGACACGCTTAACCAACAGCCCCCGGACGCCCAGCAGACCTATTTTTAAGAACATGGATTTACCTAAGTGAAGGCTGGCAAGCGGCCACAGGGCGAGAAGCACAGCACTTGATTTGGTCCGTTTCCTCTTTGTGAGATTAAATTTATTTGTGTGACTTGTTAACGTAGCTATTGTCTATGTTATTGGGAAATACTACTCTTGGGAAAATAACAGCAAGGATATGGAAAGCCACTAAGAAATCATGATTCCAGCAGAAATATTCCACTAATGCATTTTGCTAAGAACCTGCAGTAATTATTATCAGAATATTTCTATTCGCGTTTTCTTCTCTACTCAATGTGTTGTACCAAGTTTATCCTGCTTTTTGCTTTTTAGCCCATTGAGGAAAGTGGAGAACACAGAATTTATCTTGCAGCTCACGAAATCATTTTCTCAGTTTTGAAGATGGAAACGTACAGTTACACTCGAATTAACTATTAAAACGTTCTTTTCTGGTTTTAGACCAACAGCAGCAGAACTGTTAAGGCACAAATTTTTCCAAAAAGCAAAGGTAGGAAATTCTAACTTTTGATTTTACGCGTTCGTGTGACCCACCCCGGTTACCTGAATTAGACTCAGCATGCAGAAGCTGCTTTATCTTAGGATGATAATGTTTGGAAAAGTGATGGCAGATCCGATCATTGCTGGGAGCATTATGTGTACAGCCTTTGGCAATTAAGACACATGCTTTAGAATTGGTAAATGTATTTTTCATATAAGTTAATTTAAACGTCAGGTTAAACTTCTAACAAGAGCAGTGAATATTGCCGTTATAAACACAGTCTGCGAAAAACACCCAACTCTCGTTTCAAAGGTTTTACTGCTGAATTCGGTAAACCTCTCATTTCCCCAAGATGACAGGTAAGTGGGATCCTACTGCAGTGAGAAGTGTGGGCCCACGACCCTCCAGGACCTGGGGTCAGGCAGACTTTCCGCTGATGATATTCATCCAGGTCACGAGGGCCCGGTCTCCGTGTGTGAGGCCACGGCAGGCCTGGACTAACGGAGCCTCAGAGTAAAAGAAGTTTCCTCAAACTTCTTCATAAAACAGTTACTGTATCATTTTAATTGTAGTGAATATGCTGTGTCAATTTCTGTGGTTCAGTAAACGCCTCTTTTAAGAAGAAAACTTGTTTTTCCTCTGCAGAATAAAGAATTTCTTCAAGAAAAAATACTGCAGAGGGCACCAACTATTTCTGAAAGAGCTAAAAAGGTAAATGGGGACTTCCCTCGAGGTTCCTAGGAAGTTGGTTGAAGTTTGAGAGTATATGTTAAGTAATTCTTTGTTAATAGTGTGTTACTCATTTTTCTCGATCCTGTCTTTAGCATCCTTTGATACATGTACTCATCAAATATCGTTAGTCTACAGCAGGCCTACGAGAGCTGTCTGCTAGAATGAAAAGGCGTGACACACAATTGAAGAATTAATTCTAGACTCTGTTAAATGGCTGCAGCTACCGGAGCGAATTGTGAAGTTGCGCCCTTTCCTCACACGGCACAAAAACAAGGAAGCCCCCGGGTCGACTACAATAAAGAAGACAGACAGCAGCAGGTGTTGATAACGAAGTAGGGAAACCAGCCCTCCCACGCTGCTGGTGAAAATGGGAAATGGTGCGGCCCCTTGAGAAAGTAGTCTGGCGGCTTCTCACAAGACGACCCCAGCGGCCCGCCCCCGGGCCGCCTGGGGGAACTGGGGACCCGCCCACCCGGCGACATGCAGGGATGTGCCGGGAGCATCGTTCATCATGACCCAACCGCGGAAACGACCTCATTCCCCTTCTGCTGGCGAACAGATACATAAGATGGCGTGTGTCCGTATGGTGAAGTATTACTCATCAGGAAAAGGAAATTAAGTCCTGATCCGTGTCCTCGCGTGGACGAACCTTTACAACAGTATACTCATCATGGGAAGCTGGTTAGAAAAGACCACAGATTATCTGATTCTGTTTATGTGAAAATTCCAGAATAGGCAAATGTCCAGAGACAAAGTAGATTCAAGGTTGCCCGGACTGGGAGGATTGTACAGAAATGGGCAGTGACCGCTAATGGTTATGTGGTGGTTTTTGCGGCGTAGAGGAGTGAGGAAAGTGACATAACATTTACTTGCAGAGATGGTTTCACAACTTTGAATCTACTAAAAATAATTGAATTATATACCTTAAATGGTATTATATGGTATATGAATTATATCAATAAAGCTGTTACTTTAAATGTTTTGTTAATGTTTATTTACTTTCGAGAAAGAAAACGTGAGCGGGGGACAGGGAGAGAGAGAGACAGGGAGACACAGGATCCGAAGCAGGCTCCAGGCTCCGAGCTGTCAGCACAGAGCCTGATGCGGGGCTCGAACCCACGAACCGTGAGATCATGACCTGAGCTGAAGTCAGATGCCTAACCAACTGAGCCATCCAGGTGCCTCTAAAGCTGTTACTTTAGAAAAGGAGCATATAGACAGTGATGCCTCCATGAACAAAAAGCTCTTGGAAATTGAAAACATCGGAGAAGAAATGAAAATACTCAACACAGAGGCTGTGTGGTACAGCTGAGGAAGTTTCCCAGAAAACAGACCTCAAAGAGCCAAGAGATAGATAACAAGAGAAAAAGACCACAACACGAGGGGGTCATCTGAGAGGGTTCAGTCTTTGAGCAAAGAGTTCCCGAAAAGCAGAACCAAAAAAGAAGAAGAAGAAAAGTCACTGAAGAAATAACTCAAGAAAACTTTCCACAACGGATAGTCATGAATCTCCAGATCGAAAGAGCCCAGGTACCTAGCACACTGAATGGAAACAGACCAGCACTGAGACGCATCGCCACGCTGGCTGGCTCAGAAGACTGGAGGCAGAGGAAGAGCTTCCGCAGAAGGGAGAGGGGTCCGGGCTGCTCCTCTGGAAGCTGGGTCACTGTGAAGTGGTCGCGTACAACATGAGGAACGAAAGTGTGTCTACTAACCAGACTTTTTTAACCAGGCAAACTTGTGAAGTGTAGGAGGGAATCGAGGAGGTTGGGAAATGCATGGCTTTCGTTAATGTGCTTTAGTTAATGGAGGAAGTGCTTAACCTGAGAACAAGGAAGTCAGGAGACCCAGGAAACGTGGCCCTCTGGCTCGTGAGAGAGTGAGGTCTGACGTCCACCACTGGTGTGAAACCAGTCTGGGGGGGGGCTCTGGTGAGGACCTTCCTCAGGAAGGTGGTCCTGATGAGTCCTTCATGATGGATGTGAATGTGGCGAGAGGAGATTTACAGAGAATTTGGCAATAAATATGACAAACACATAAAAATAAGGAAATATTAACTCTGAGGGAAACAAAAAAGTTATATGTGAGAAGAAAATAATTGTAATATACAATAAGGCTTAACTGTATCATTAATCATGTCGTGGAGACACAGAATTTTGATTTGGTCAAAATCACAGTGTATCTTGAGAACAGAGTTCGGGGGTCAATAATAGAATTAAATTCTCATCCTTTACAGTTTGAAGTCCAGTAGACAAAACCAAAAATTCAAGGGGGTAATAATAACACATTCGTAGACGAACACTTACTTAACAAGACTGAGCGGACATGAGGTGAAAGTGCCTCGCTGTAAGGGGACAAAAGGTGGGAAGTGGCTGTTTTTCTTGACAAAACTTGAACAGCTTTAGTACTCTTGAAGCTGCAGGTGTAAATGTGATTTTTAAAATTAAAAAGAAAAAAGCAGAATCTGGATTGATTTATTTTGGGGGCCGAAAAAAATGTTTACACCTCTCGGAACATGAACCATTAGTAAGAGTTGGTCTGTGACTTCACGTGAGAAGGATCTGGATGGTGTCTAGGCTCACGAGTCTAGAAGCCTAGGGCAGGCCGGCGGTGGGAGCGGAGCCCGGTCCTGGAGCCCAGGCTGCGTGCGGTATGGGTAGTGGGGGCTAAGCGCGCCCGTCACCCACGTCTGTCCTCCTGCCCTGCAGGTCCGGAGGGTGCCGGGCTCCAGCGGCCGCCTTCACAAGACCGAAGACGGCGGCTGGGAGTGGAGTGACGACGAATTTGATGAAGAAAGTGAGGAAGGGAAGGCGGCCATCTCGCAACTCAGGGTGAGTGCTGTGAAACCGTGCGCCTAGCCAGAGCTCTCTCTTCTTGTCCGGAGCCTCGAGATTCGCTGTGTTCCTTGGTTCCGTGCAGTGTGACAGCTGAAGTGTGAGGAGTACTAGTGCTGGCGGTAGAATCTCCTTGAACAGGTTACTGACCGCAGGAGCCCGTTTAGTTCTACAGGGAAAGGGACGGACACGTCTGCCCGGACATGATGCTTAGGGCCTCTGAAGATGACCAGAATCTGGAGAGGGGGACCACTGTGTCTGGGGTGCGAATTCACCGGGTAGGCCCAACGGCTGGCTGGACCCTGCAGGAGAGGAGATTACGGAACTCGAGAGACTGACAATCAAAACTGTTTCCCCTGAAGTCGGCTAACCTTCTGCCTGAAGAGCAATGTCCCTTTCTTCAGCCGGTATATCCTGGAGGGTGTGTGTGTCTGTGTGTGTCTGTCTCTGTGTGTGTGTCTCTGTGTGTGTGTGTGTGTGTGTGTGTGTCTGTGTGTGTAGACAGGTCTTGTTTTGGTTTTATTCCATCACTCTTGCCTGCAGTTGGTGCCTCCAGTTGGTTGTTGGGACTCTTTCCTACGAGCAGAAACGTGTGTGAGAACCGTTACTGTGGGAGGCTCAGCACAGCTCTGACCGCCTGGAGCCCGGGCGGCACGAGTGGCGGCAGGTGGTGTGTCCACCTGGGTCAGGTCTGCTCGGTCCTGGCGCTTACGACTCACTGGGCGACACTGAGGATTTGTTGGTCTCGTCGGCTGAAGTCTTCGAGTCTAGTCTTTTTGCAGAACTCAGTTTGTAAAGACTCTGCCAATGAAAATTGGCAAAAATTTATGACGTCTAACCTTGGAAAGCTCTTCAGGAGTTAACAGAGATACACATCTGTTTACACACGATTGTGAGTTTATTAAAATGTGAGACCATCTTAGGAGACCTTCTCCTTACTTCTTCGTAGGATTCCTCCTTAACCGGGTCTTGTTGTGTAGTGGTCTGTTGAAGTGATCGGGGAGGACGCGAGAGGTCCGTGCATCTTGTGGTCCCAGCCTCCTGTGAAGGACATGACAGGTTCCCTCCGGCCGACATATATTTGGGGAGATAAGTTGCAGTGTTTCAGCGTCTGATTGCTACCCTCTAGCAACCTATCAGAGCAATTTATTTAAACTTTTGTAGTTCTGAAATACTTACAGGTTTTTATAACCTAATACACTGATACATAAACAGCACAGAAAATTATACAGATTGTTCTCAAACTAAGTAGCTTTCTGCATTTTTCATCTTATTCTTATAGCCGTTTTCGATGCCATGAATTCTTTTGTGAAAGGAAGGGCTTTTAAGACTATATTGAACTACGTTGAACTCCTTGATCGTGGGATCAAGTGGGGCAGGGTGAGGGATGGTTCAGTATTAGGAAATCTTGTAAAACTAATAGGCCTGAAGAGAGGACAAGTCGTGATCTTATTTTCATATGTTCCAAAAAAAACTTTTACAAAATTCACCACATATTCAAAATAGACTATTCAACATATTCAAAATGATTTCTTTAAGGTTTCTTTGTTCAAAACTGTCTCTATTTCACCATCGTTTTGAAAAGATACTTTTGCTAGATATAGAATTTTAGAATGATCAGCTTTTTCTTTTAGTATTTTGAAGGTGTTGTTTCACTGTATTCCTGTTTGCCTGGTTTCCGTCGAGAGATCTGGAGCCTTGTCTTCTGTCCTTTTATTATAACTGCACGTCTTCTTACACGCACTGCTTCTAAGATGTTTTTTCTTCGTTCTGAACGGTTTTCTGAGCAGTTGGATTCTGATGTGTGTGGGTGGGTGTGTTTTCGCGTATCTGTGGGCGTCCAGGTTTCTATCAAGTGTGGAACGTTTCCAGCCATTATATTTTCAGATATTTTTTTCTGCCCTTCATGCACCTTGGAGACTCCAATAACCTATATATTAGGCTGCTTAAAATTGTCTGCCAGTTCACTGATTTCTTTTTTTAAAAATGGTCCTTTTGCTCTGTCTCCTCTTGTACAGTTTCTATCGTGGGCAGTTTCAGATTCGTTCACCGTTTCCTCTGCGGCGCCTGGTTGCTGTGTGTCCGCGTCGGTCTGTTTTATATCACAGACGCTGTGGTATTTGAGAAGTTTGGTTTTGTGCTTGCTCCGTTTTATACCTCCATGCCTCTCCCTAACTTGTTGAAGATAATGTATTATAACTACAGTAGCGGTAGAATAATTATTTGTAATGTCCTTTTCTGCTCCTTCTTCCATTTTTGTCAGTTCTGGAGTGGTTTTATTTGACTGACTCTTCCCTTCATTATGGCTTGAAGAGTGTTTTCCTGAGTTGAGGACAGAGGGCTAAGACTCCAGGGAGACGAAAGCAGAGAGAACCCAGGGAGGAGAGCGCCGCCCACAGCGCAGCTCCGATGTCTGCAGAGGGTCCCTTGTGGGGCTCAGTGGGGTGCTCTTCCAGGACCGCGTGTGGGCGGTGACGGTGCCTGCTTCCAGCGGCCAGAGTGCGGGGGCCCGTGGCCCCCGAGAGTCCGAGTAGCGTCCTCAGATGCTTGTCTGCGTGGTGGGAACACACAGCCCTCGGCTGGGCCCTGCTCTGGCTCCAACTGACGACTCCCCCAGCTGGACCCCACAGGATTAGACTGTTCCCAGGGAACTTGGCTCTGTTCCAGAACAAAGCTCTAGAAGATTTACCGAAATACAGCGTTCTCAGCACGCAGCGAGAGCCCGGCGTCTAGTCACGCTCGCCAGGTGTGCGGTCGGTCAGGGCGGCAACAGTGGGCGCGCTGTACGCCCAGACCTTGGTCCCCAGGGCCAGTTTGTCCCAAAGGAGCAAGAGCACCTTAGGGAAGTAGCTGACTGCAGGCCCCGCACGGGGAAGTACGGGGCGGGTGTGGGGCATCTTCCTTGTTCAGAAAGAGAGGTGTCTTATTTAAAAAAAAAAGTCACATAGTACAAGGCCCGGGTTGAATGAGCCCCACTGACCAACTTAGAATTTAACTATCGAAACCCCTACGTGCAGTAAGAAATGGTAAACCGTGTATAAAACAGGAGTCTTAGGAGTCTGTGCCAGCGATGAGCAGGCAGGTAAGTACGTGGGGGGGATGGCTTTTCATTCCAGCAAATCCCAGCGCTGACGGGGAAGTGTACAGGAGTCCTGGAGGGCAGCCCCTCGTTTTCCAGCCCTGACAGCGGTCGTAAAGGTCGGGTCAGACAAGGGTCAGCAGCGATGCTACGGATAGGGGAGGGTTTCTGTTTCTGTTTTTGTTTTTGATTTCAGTGTAGGGGAAATTTTTGATAAGCAGAGTGTTTTCAGGGTCTTGAAGTGTCTTCTCCACAGATTGCCCACGAGCTGCGAGGGGAAGAATAGTTACCGCATTCTGGACAACTTGGCAAATGCCTTGACTAGCTGATGGAAATGAGCGTTGTTGTGAAGTTTACTGAAGTCAGTAACTGTGAGGGTGAGAAGTAACAGAAGAGAGTGTCCCCTTCTTAGGAGGTGCGCGGTGACGGCGCCGTGGTAAGCGGCCACCGTCAGTGCAGCCAGCCCTCGGCAGTGCAGCGGCGATGTGATTGGCTAAATCGATGTATTTAAAAGGAGAGAAAGAGGGGCGCCTAGGGGCTCAGTCGGTTAAGCGTCCGGCTTCGGCTCAGGTCATGATCTCACGGTTCGTGGGTCTGAGCCCCGCATCGGGCTCTGTGCTGACAGCTCAGAGCTTGGAGCTGCTTCAGATTCTGTGTCTCCCGTTCTCTCTGACCCTCCCCTGCTCGCGCTGTCTCTCTCTGTCTCTCAAAAATAAACAAAAAACATAAAAAAAATTTTTTTAATAAAAAACAAAATAAAAAGAGAGAAAGTGAACAGCTACACACTAAAGCAGGTGAGGAAAAAAAGTTAACGATGGGGGAAGCTGGGCCAAAGGGATACTTGTGTCCTTTGTGCTGTTCTCATTCTGACAGAAAGTTCTGTACGTTTGAAATTATTTCCAAATATAACGTTTTAAAAAAGAAGGGTTTCGGGCTGGCCATATACTTGCGGTGCTATATATTATCCTCTGAACCTTGATTCTCTTTAGAGAAACAGTGAGGAAAGCTTAAAAACCCGAAGCTGACCTTTACGTAGGCCAAATTGATGCTTGGTAGGATTTACCGTAAATTGGTATTTGTTTAGAGCTGTGTTAAGAGATTGTTTTGTTTTGTTTTGTTTTGTTTTTGTAGTCTCCATTTCCTGTATCCAGGATCACTACTAACTGTTATGGTTTACTAAATAAGTTTAGCTTAGATTTTCAAATGGCAGATTGTCAATTTGCCAAAATTTTCAGTTTTGACTCCGGAGTTTTCTCCAGTTCAAGCCCATGATCCAGATGAGTCTGCTTTGAGGGTGTGTCGGATAATGAGCTTGAAGGCTTGCGTTTGGTCTAGGATATTACGGACAAAATATGTTTGTGATTAGTAGAAAGAGTCGTACTTTGAGGAGTGTGACCTCCCTGAAAACCCAGTCAAGTTATGTTTGCTTGTAAACCTCGAACTCGTAAAATACCACAGAACATTGATGCTTTAAAGGCTCTCCGGACAGTGAATACAAGAGCATAATGTTTTCTTTTTCCAGAAAACTTTCAGTTGAGTTACCAGTGACTTAATGGATCAGAATGAAATGGAGTTTACTTGCATTGCAACATTCCGTGCAGTTTGGAACTACACGTAACCGAAGTTTTGAGTTAATAAGCCTTTTTTGTATTTCTTGTAGTCTCCCCGGGTGAAAGAATCGTTATCAACTTCTGAGGTAAGTAGTCGTGGTTTTCGAATCATTAAAATCATGTGCTTTTGTTTCGGTTTGGTTTTAATGTTAAGCACTTTTTTTTATATATGCCTAAATAGGAATGAGAACTTAGAGCAGTCAGGTTTCATCAGAGGTGTCGATGCTAAGTTTGAAGGGGCTTCTGCAGTAAGTTGGCGCCATTGTACTCATTTGAAAAGTTGACCTGGGCGCCTGGGGGGCTCAGTCCGTTGAGCATCCGACTTCGGCTCGGGTCATGATCTCACAGTTTGTGAGTTTTAGCCCCACTTCGGGCTCTGTGCTGACAGCTTGGAACCTGGAGTCTGCTTCGAATTCTTTGTCTCCTTTGCTCTGCCCTTCTTCCCTTGCACATTCTCTCTCTCTCTTTCTCAAAAATAAACATTAAAAAATAAAAATAGAAAGGTGGCCTGGTTCTGCCTTCCTTTCCTGCCTGACTTCATGAATTACTTCTTTGGCTTGGGCCTCCTCAAGTGGAAAGTCATCTTTTTGCATCAGTCTGTCCAGGAATGTGCCGTATGCTCCCTGCCTGTCCTTTTTGAGTTTTACCCCCCACCACCTTCTCTTGTCGTCTGCCTTGTGTTGTCTTTACTTACTGCCTCATTATGATAGGGAGCCCCACTCGACAGAGTCCCGCCGGGCTGGCCTGCCTTACGCTCATCACGCGAGAGGACAGTCGTTTCCGGGCTGGGTCCTGTCACGCGCTCCTCCTTCGGGCAGCACCTGTGCTCCGGGCTCAGGACGGCGTTTCACACGACACGTCTTGGCCCGTGAAATCAGTTCGTTTTTGCCCCAGCGCTTAGAAGCAGCTATTTTCCTGCGTGATTTGTATGCATGGCACACAGTTTCTGTGCACGGTTTTGTACAGGATGTGTTTACATGTATCACACTGTTTAGGACTGAAGATAAGTACTGTCCTGGAGCACATTAACGGGCCAGTTACGTCAGAACCTACAGCAGAGCTGCGGTTCTCTAGGATCGCGGACTCCTCTCCGTGCTGCCCGGTAGAATTGCGTCTGCCACCCCTTGCAGTTACCCGTGGCCATGGCAGCTGCTTTGGGCAGGGAGATGTTAGCGGGAAGAAGAGCCGCTCTGTTGCTCCCTGGGCCCCTTGCCCCTGCTGCATCCCTGAATGAGGCCAACCCCCACCTTCGCCTCCGCGGGCCAGAGACACACATGCAGTGCGTGCAGGAAATAACTTCCCTTCCAGTTTTCTGAGAATTTAAGAGTATTTCTTACTCTAACCTAATCTAGACTAATTCTCAGTTTCTCCAAAGTTGAGCGGAGAGGGCGTCTTACAGATTATCCAGAGCTCTGTGTGATCTCATGTCCACGTGTCTCAGTGTCCTGCCCACATGGACGTCCGCGCGCTCGTGCTCACGGTCCAGGGCTCATTACTCTGTTGTTCTGTTTGCGGCTGCAGTGAAGTAGACAGAACATAAAAGTTCCCCTCTTCCCCATTTTTGTGGGCACCACTGAGCGGCCTCCGGTACGTTCACCCTGTGTGCCGCCGTCACCACCGCCCCCTCCAGATTAGCAGTCACCCCGTTTCTTCCTCCCCCCATCCCCTGGCAGCGCCCATTCTGGACACACCTCATGGAAATGGGGTCATCAGCCGGTCCCGAGATGGCCCTATTTCACTTGGCATAAGGCCCTTCGGGGTCATCCATGTAACAGGCGTCAGAATTTCCTTCCTCCCTCCCTTTAGGGCCGCATAATAATACTCCATCGCATGTACATATCATGTTTGTTTTTCCTTTCTTGGGTTGCTTTCCCCTTTGAGCTGCTGGGAATAACTGCAGTGTGAACTCTGTTCGAGTCCTCCCTTTTAGTTCTTTGGGGCTTACCCAGAGGGGAGTTGCCAGGTCACAGGGTGACTCCCCTTACTGTTTCCCATGCAGCTGCACTGTCTTACTTTGCCCCCTGCGGTGCACAAGGTTCCTACTTCCCTGCCTCCTTTCATTGCTTTGTTTTGTGTGACCTTTCAGTTAGTGTAGGTTAACACCTAAGTGCATGCAGTCTGGAAACTGCCCTTTTGAAATAGTGCTGATACTTACATTAATATTTTCAAATCTTTTTCTTTAAGATTTTTTTGTTTTTAAGTGATCTCTGTACCCAACATGGGGCTCAAACTCGCAACCCCAAGATCAAGCGCCACACAGCCCTGCCGACTGGGCCAGCAGTTGCCCCATCACTTTCAAAACTAATCTTTCATTCTCTTTTTCTATCAAAATTCAGAACCAGAATTACTTTAAAAAAATTTTTTTTAAATGTTTATTTATTTTTGAGAGAGAGAGAGAGATTGAGACAGAGCGTGAGCAAGGGAGGGGCAAGAGAGAGGGAGACACAGAATCGGAAGCAGCTCCAGGCTCCGAGCCATCAGCACAGAGCCCAACACAGGGCTTGAGCTCACGGATTGCAAGATCATGACCTGAGCCGAAGTCAGGCGCCTAACCCACGGAGCCCCCCAGGCACCCCAGAGCCAGAGTTACTTTCATTTCCTCCGTATGAAGCTAAATGAAAACAAAATCTTACTTCCTTGTCTCTCAAGTTTGTTTATATGCTCTCAGCTCCTGCACCTGTCTTGTGGCCCTTTCAGCCTTTTTCTCTTTCAGCTGTTAAGTTCTAGCCATTGCACTTTTGTCATCTATTCATAATACTGAATATGTTACCTTGATTGTATGCTCAACATCAGTCTTTTTTTCCCAAGTTACCTAATGAAAATTTATGAAATAATTCAAACATGCAAAATAGATGTAGAATGTCTATGTTGGTTTTCTGTCTTAAAGAGCTTTTCAGGTATGTTAATGAATCATTGGTTAATTGTCTTCCTTTATAAGTTGTGGAAGGCTTCCAGACATGGAAAATGTAGCTTCCATCATTTCCTTTGACTACATCAATCTGTATCTTGGAGGTGCCATTTTATTGGGCAAAGAGGATAGAACAGATGTAGTTGGAAGTAGATATGATATAATGAAATGCTCTTCTGGAGGAAATAACGAACTATGGATACACAGGCTGTACTATGACTGAGCCTCAGAAAACTGTGCTGAGTGAGCCAAGCACACCAGAGAGCATGTGCGTCGCTTGTGTGAAAGGTCCAGAAAAGGCACACGGGGAGGCACAGAAGGTGGCTCAGTGGTCACCTGGGACTGGGTGTGGGAGCTGGAGGAGTTAAATGTAAATGGGCTCAGGAGAACTTTTCCAGTTGATGGAAATGTTCTAAAACTGGATTGTAGTGACGTTAGCACAAGTATAAATTTTCTAAAAATCATTGAATCATATACTTACAGGTGGGTGAATTTAGTGGGGTATGGTCTGCATCTCAGAAAAGCGTAGTCGAAATGTTTGCCTTTCACTCACAGTAGATGTGTGCCCGAGGGGTGGAGCTGTGCCGGGGCAGCACGCGGAAGCGGCGTGGAAGCGTCCCGGGAGGCCCTGCCTGCCTTTCCGCTCGGCTCACGCAGCACCGTGTGTGTGTGTGTGTGTGTGTGTGTGTGTGTGTGTGTGTGTGTGTGTGTGTTTTCCTTACAGCTGTTTCCGACGGCGGACCCCGTGGGTACTTTACTGCAAGTTCCAGAACAGATTTCTGCGCACCTACCTCAGCCCGCCGGGCCCACACCTGCACAGCCCGCCCTCGTGTCCCCCCCGCCCCCCGCAGAGCCGGCCACCCCAGCTCAGGTGAGGCGGGGGCCCCGGAGCGGCCTGCCTTCGGGGCGGGTGGCAAGCGGACGCGGACGAGGACCCAGCCGACGTTGCGAGGTGGCCGCTGGGGTAGACCGGAGACCAGCTAGGAAGTCTGTTTTCGCCGTTTTAAATGTAGCAAATAAGAGTTTCCAAGGATCACACAGGTCAGGCCGCACACGCAGCTACCGATGGAGACCGTGAATAACATTCCAGCCCTCGGAAGTCGGGGTAGTTTCTGGGCAGCTTCTTCCGAGATCATGAATACTGCGCGGCGGCCAGAGTTCATCTCGACCCTGGGCCTGTCCGCGCAGTCTCCTTCCTTCCCTTCCTCTCGCTCACGCTCGCAGAGCGATACTGTCTCCCGTCCAGGATCTCCGCGCGTCACCCTCGTTTACGGTATCTGTCAGTTGTGTGACGGCTGATTTCCTTAACACATCAACACGAAGGGCCGTAATCTGTAACGTGATCAGTCACACAGACACCGTGAGTGCTCACCCCGGATGGCAGCCAGGGGACTCGCTCCCTCGCCTCCCTCGGGGAGTCCCGAGTATCTCATGCCCCGTGGTTAGAGTAAGGTCTCCAGAGTCTGTTCATTTATCAGATAGGGGAGACTTCATTCTTTTTCCCTAACATTCTCAACAGAAAGAGGTAAAAGTGGAGGTTCTGATTTTTTTTGCCCTTGGCCTCCGGGGACGCTGTGCCTTTGGAGACCAGTGCCGTGAGCGTCCGGTCATCCGTGGTGCCGACTCGACGCAGCCTTTCCGGCGAAAGGCTTCGCGTTTCTCTCCGTCACACCGGCAGGGGTGCAGGTGTCTCATGGAAACCGACGGAGCGACTGGGCTCACTTTATAAGCCACTGCAGTAGAATCTATTTTCTCTAGTAAGCAAGGAATAACTTCCAGTTTTCAGAGATGAGTGTAGCCACGCAGAGATCTGGAACCCCCAGGCCAGGGGGGCTCCTGGGGCACAGCCAGCTTTTAGACCCTGCCTTGCACGTTGCTAGAGGACACGCTGGCGGGGTTTTTAACGTTTACTTATTTTGAGAGAGAGCGCACACGTGGGCGAAGGAGGGGCAGAGAGGGAGAAAGGACCCCACCCAGGCTCCGCGCTGTCAGCACAGAGCCCGCTGCGGGGCCTGGACCCCTGACCCTGGGATCACGACCTGAGCCGAAACCAAGAGTCAGACACTTAACTGACTGAGCCACCCAGGCGCCCCCCACCGGCAGAATTTTTAAAGGGAAAAACCCAGCCTTGGTGCTTTTCACCCTTGTAGAAGAAACAAGGTCCTGAAAAATACAAAATACAAACGGCTGTGCATGGAATTTCACGTGGGCTTGAGAATTCTCTGCCTACTTGTGCCTCACCCGGGTGGCACTTAGCTCCTTCCGTCGTGGAGCGTGTCTGCCCGGAGCAGGGGTGTCCCAGGGCCTGGTCGGGCCTCCCTGGAGGCGGAGGAGCTGCAGCCCTGTGGACAGTTCCGCTGCCGCTGAGCGCTGGTAACCTCCCTGCTTAGCCGTGCAGACTCTGACTGTCACCGTTGATGCCTCGCAGGCCCCGTCCGCAGGAGCAGGGTCGCAGCCCGCCAGTGTCCCGATCAGCCTCGTGCTCAGACTAAGGTGAGGAAACAGCCTCCGTGCTTTCCGAATGCTCTTGATCTGCTTCTTTCTCTTTTAAACGGTTCTTCTAGCAGCATGTGCCTGAGAGTGACCAGGTAAGACTGGGTGGCCTGCGGAAGGCGCCACCCGGTGACAGTGACGGTGTGAGGTCCTGGACGCGGACAGGGCCTGTGACCAACAGCACATTATCTTAGCTGTTTCTCACTAATGGTGACAGGTTTGTGCATTAAAATTTTTTAATGTTTTGTTTAATTTTGAAAGAGAGACAGAGTGCGAGTGAGGGAGGGGCAGAGAGAGGGAGACAGAATCCGAAGCAGCTCCAGGCTCCAAGCCGTCAGCACAGAACCCGACGCGGGGCTCGTGAACAGCAAGAGCCAAAGTTGGAGGTTGAACCAACTGAGCCCCCCAGGTGCCGCCTCTTCTGCTCGCTTTTTAATTGGCTCATTTGGGGTTTCTTGGTGTTAAGTTGTAGACGTCCTTCATATGATCTTAGATCTGAACCTTCCACCCTGTGTCACTTTAATTATGGCTTCTTGTGTTCTCCTATTTCCCTCTTAGTTCATGTGATCGTCCCCGTGGGAATAAGGACGAGAATACACACATCAGAATCTCCTCAAAAGCATGAGGGCTTTTTTGTTTACTTTGTGCTTGGAGTTTCCCCCCATGTATTCACTCCCAATATAGTTAACGTGCACTGCTCTATGGGTTTCACTTAGAAGTCATTAAATCAGAATCCCTCCGGTGATGTGGCGATCCCATGCCTTACCCGGTGCTCCCCACAGGAAGTGTGCCCTTACGCCCCCTCACTGTTAGCAGGGGATTTGCTGGTGACCAGCGGAGAGCAGAGGTTAGAAGGCTGGCAGGTGTGAGCTGGGGTGAGCCCCACCGTGTGAGCACATTAGCCCAAACCGTGTGATCTCTGGGAACAGCAAGAATGGTGCTGTTTGAGGCACAGCTTTCCTCGTCTGTGTCGGCAGCGTCTGTGTGCGTAAACCCAGAAACCTCTCTTACGCCTGCTGTTCTCTTTCGTAGGAATTCGAAAAAAGAACTAAACGATATTCGATTCGAGTTTACTCCTGGGAGAGGTGAGGCGTCAAACCGCTGAAAACAGTAACTTCGCATTTTATTATGTCATGAACTGTATTACGAAGCTTTTATCGTTTAGGTATATTTTGCTTTTAAAAGATGATAAAAATGTTCTTGGCTTAAAGGCTTTGGGCAGCATATGAATAAAATTAAAACACACCTTATCTGCTACTCACCTCATTTATCAAACCTGCTGGGATACAAGCAGTACTGAAGGTGGCTCTAACCTACGGCCTGCTGCAGTAGACCAGGTGTTGTGCGAAACCTTGTATCTCCGTAAATGCCCAGAGGAGCCCCCCAAGGAGAGATTGTCGCCCCGTTGCAGAGATGAAGTTAGCGAGCGGGGAGGTAACTCGGTGCTGTTCGCACGGCGGGGACGAGGCGCAGCTGGAGTTCACATCCACACGTGTCCGCCTGCAGATTTCTTGTCTTGTCACTGAACATGGTTGTTCTCCGTGACAGTAAAGAGGAAACCAGGCTTCCAGGCCCATGTCTCCCCAGGCTGAAGCTGAGCCCTGGCGTACGTAGTTTCTGGCCGTGAACTTCTCCCTGGGATGAGGTTGTTTCTTCCTTGCCCTTGTCACTGGGGTTCCGATTTGGAAGGTCCCTGAGGCCAGCACCTGTGCCTTGTTCTTTCTCCCTGCTGTCTGGGTATCACCAGCAACAAAGAATGAAAGAGAGCACATACAGATGGGCAGACGTGTCTCTGCTTCACTGTTGAAAACCAGAAAGAGTCACATTCTAAGGAACTAATTCAGATCACTGGTAATCCCTGGGTTCTACTCCTAAAGCCAAGACTACGCCGCATGTTAACTAACTTGAGACTTAAAAAAAACGAACACTGGTCAGCACAGATGTGTGCCCATCCGCTCCCCCAGGTCCCCCTGGGCCTCTGAGGGGCTCAGTGTTCAGCAGCACAGAGTCACAGTTGGAGACGAGGTCAATTCGGGTGCTCTGCCCCTGTGTTTTCATTTCTGTTACACCCACTGATCAGATTGCACCACCGCAAGTAACTGGACATGAAGAAAAGTTCCCCAGAATAAAAAAGAAAATGACTTTAGCAAAAACCTTAGGGTGTGATCTTCAAATAGAAGAGGTTACAATTTGCTCTTTCAAGACGTACTTGAAATTAAAGCATTTTCTTGTATCAGCCCTGGAGGGGCTGCTCGCTCTCCGGCCCCTCTCAGAGCTGATGGGCCCGGGGCCGGAGCGACCCTCAGAATAGGAGTTCCCCCTGCAGCATGACTGTCGGGGGCTCTTTGACCCGAGCCTGGAGGCTTCTCAGTTACACCGCTCTTTAGAAAGCTGTCTGCACGGACAGCTGGTGCGGGCCATCTTGCTAGACCTGTGAGAATCTCCCACTAGAGATGAGTCCAGTGGGAGGAGAGACCTCTGTGTGGGGAGAGACTCCACCCGCCTCCTTGGTTCTGGGGACTCAGCAGCTGGCCTGGGCCTGGCAGTGCCAGCCCCGCCCTGAGAGTCAGCGGTGACGGGCGTGCACGGCGCAGCCGGCTCTGAGTTAGCGGTGACAGGCGTGCACAGCGACTGGAGCACCTTCTTCCTTGTCCCTGCAGATACAGCGGAAGGCGTCTCTCAGGAGCTCATCTCTGCCGGCCTGGTCGACGGGAGGGACTTAGTAATAGGTAACTGCTTTGTGCTCGGCCCTGGGCCCCAGTGTCTGTCTGTGTCGATGAGGCCTAGAAAAGCAGGTCTGACTCCCTGAGCAGGTCTCACGGGTCTTGGAATGGTCTTGGTGTTGGGGACAGCTCCTCACAAAAAGGAAAATTCTGAGTTTGTGACCTCCAGTGGTAGGGAGTGAAAGCGCACTTAGGCTTCTGGGAGATGCTAGTAGAATTGGTGACATAAGTCACGGGTTAGAGCAAGCGTGGCCATTTTAGAGGGTGAAACTCGACCGTTATGGAGCCAAGGGGCAAGCACACGTCGGTAGAATAAGCAGGAAGTGAGAAAAAGCATCGTCGGGCCCCGTGTACGTGTTATTGGGGGAAATGACCGTTGTCTGCAGCCCCCAGCAAGTTCTTCTGTGATGGACCGGACAGTAAAGAGTGGGGTCCGTGGCCCACGCTCCGTCCTCTGAACCCGTCCCAGCCCACAGCCAGACTGGACACAGGCTGCTGGCCCGCGCCGGCCACCTCCCGCTCTGGAGCTGTCTGGCCCATGAGTAGGCAGATCCCACCTCTTACACCTGTGCGTCTGGTCCCAGTTAATACAGCATCTGAAAGAAAGTTAATCTGACCATGACTCAAGATTTATTTGTGCTACTTAGAGTTACGCTTAGCAGGTCACTTTGTTTGGAGAGTGATTTATCTTCCTGCTTCCATCTCCGCTGAACATGGAAGGTTCTGAGCTCAGTCAAGGGTTTAACATATGGTGGGAAGTGGGTTGACTTAGCTCCTCCTTACTTTCTGTTTGTGTGATTACAGTGGCAGCGAATTTGCAGAAAATTGTGGAAGAGCCTCAGTCAAATCGATCTGTCACTTTCAAACTGGTACTCATCCTCCCCCCTCAGTAAACTCCCGTTACCCGGCAGCCTCTGCGGGGCCAGTTTCTACATCCCCTGAGCGATGAGGATAGTGGATCCGGTGGATTGTAGTCACTCAGCCCCGAGGCCCATGTCTCCTTTTTTTTTTTTTAATGTTTGTTTATTTTTTGGGAGAGAGAGAACTCAGACGGGGCGGGGCAGAGAGAGGAGAGAGAGCCCAAGCAAGCTCTGGGCTGTCAGCGCAGAGCCCGATGCAGGGCTCAAAGTCACGACACATGAGCTGAACCCAATAGTTGGTCGCTTGACCTGCTGAGCCCCCCAGGCGCCCCCTGGTGTGTGCTTTTGAGTGGCCTCCCTTCCTCCCCGCTCCCAGGAAGCTGCCGACCCCAGGCCCTTAGTAGTAGGTAGTCCGACTCCGGCTGTATACCCAGCCCCACCTTTTCTGGAAGGGACCCTCATCTGCCTCCTGTTTGTGTCCCAGGGATCCGCCCCCACTGTCTTCCTTCCCAGGGTCCTTAGAGCAGCTTTAATTGCCACCCGAGGTTTTGTTTACAAGTAGCCACAGCCTCTTGTTTTGTCTGCTTCTCAGGCATCTGGTGTCGAAGGCTCGGATATTCCTGACGACGGTAAACTAATAGGATTTGCCCAGCTCAGCATCAGCTAAAGCGCAGCCCCGGAGGAGGCGGCCTAAGGAGATCCCGCACCTGCGTGTCTCTGTTGCTTCTGTTGGCCTGAACCCACTACTGCCAAAGAACCCAGCGACCAGCCCCGGCCAGGAGCCTCAGAGCTTCCCTTACTTCTTCCCGCCATCACTCCCCCCGCGCCCCCCAGGCCGTGGCCAGCGTCCCTGTAAAGAGTTCCGTTAGTGACCCTGCCCCACGGGCCCGTCCTCCGCCTGCGACGGGGCCGTGAGCCTCAGGGCCCGGGGGGGAGCCGGCGGCCCACCTTGCCTTACTCCAGCGGCGGCGGGGCTGGGGGGCCGCGCTGGGCCCGGCGCCTCCTCCTGCCTGTGCCCCCACGTGCCAGCGGGGGGGCCTCTGGGGACAGCCCCTCACCACCGAAGCAGCAGCTCCGAGGTGACTGTCAGCTGGAGCCCAGAGAACTTAGTTTAGTGGTTTGTTTTGTTTTGTTCCGTTTCGAGTCTGATGTGACTTCTAGCAGGCTTTGTCAGGAAGAAGCACAGCCTCCGAGGAGGCCGCCTAAACCGCGTCCCCGTTTTGTTCGTGTTTCTAAGCATTCTGCGGAAGCTGATCTCAGGCGCCCCCGTCACCACTCCCTCCGGAAAGGGCCGCCAGCCTTAACTTCAGCCGGTGCATGACGTCCGTGGTCGCACCTCAAGCCATCAGACCCTCAGAGTGCAGGTTGGGCCCTATTTCGGCGAACACGTCAAGGAACGGCCTGCAGAAGTGAGTTCTCCCCACAGTGGTTTGAACAGGAAAAGTCGGAACCCATATCATCGTGGAAGGATTTATTTTCAAACCTTAAAAACCCCAGTGGAAGAAGAACCGCTTGCTCCTCAGTCGCCCACGGAACCCGCCCGGCTGCCGAGCCCGAGGAGACGAAAGGCCGACGCGCACAGCAATAAGGAGCCGCCCGGGCCGGCCTGCCCCGCGCCCCCTCCCGCACTGACCCTCCGGAGGGGGCCCGCACCTCTGCACGGACCCGACCCAGGACGGAGCGTGAAGCCACATGTGCCCTGACTTTTAGGATTTATGAGTAGACCGTGTTCATTTGATTTTCTATAAAAGTAACATAAATTATTCTGTAGGTTTCAAACAGAGCACTCATAATGCAATAGAGCACCCGGGGTGGGGGGCCGACTTTCCTTCCAGCTGCTTCACAGCCAGCCCTCGTCCACCTGCACGGGGCCCGGCCGCTTTGTGCAAGAAAGGGACACTCAGCCCGGCCTTACAGTGACACCCAGAGACGGGCTGTGGCCCCTGGAGGAGGGGAGAGTCACCTCTTACCGAATCGCTCGGCCCTTTCCAGCACTGGTGGTCTGTGAATAACAAGGTCGTTCACCTGGTTTTCTCTGGGAGTGTCTCTGGAACCTTCCCCCACGACTGAGTCGTCACAGCTGTGGTTTCTCGTTCTGAGCTCGTGGTTCCAGTCATGGGCTTTCTCCCCCTGCCCCGGGTGCAGAGACGACCTGGGAAAGGAGTGGATGCCGGGGAGAAGGGGGGCGGGGGGTGGCGGCTCGGAGGAGAGTGGATGACAGGACCACACAGGACGTCCCGGGTCCCAGCGCGATCCATCAGAAGAGGGAGCCTGCTGAGCCTCGACAGGGAGAAGGTTGATCTGCTTGCTGCAAAAATAGTTCGCTTTTCTTTTATTCCTTTCTCTCTCTCTCTCCTTTTTTTTTTTTTTTTTTTTTTGCTAGCGGGGTGGGAAGCACGGAGGCTGGGAGGTGGGAAGAAGGGGACCGCATCCTCTTGGGCTCAGGACCAGTGGCCTGCCATGGAGTGGCGTCGGTATTTTGGTCTCACGCCGTCATCATCCACTTACTGGGAAACCCCGGGGGTGGCGGCGGCGCTCTGTTCTAGCATTCTCTGTGGAGGCGGGCTGGAGCCCAGGCTGGGGCCCCGCGGCATCCCACCCCCATGCCGTTTCTCCAGCCAGCCGTCGCCCTCGGAAGCGGGCTGGGGCTTTCTCTTTCTTTTCCGCTCATTGTTTGCCCTGCTGGGACCCAGGAGCCGACCCCCAGCCTAGGGCGGCCGGCTCTCCTTCCGCACCATGTTCGGTGGACTCGCTTCGCTGACTTACACGGTGATGCTGAGGAAGGACGGGAACGGAAACGTGCAGGCGGGACAACACGTGACACACTGAGTGATCTTGCTCCTTTCCAGGAGCGACGGTTCGGGGCGCCCCTCTGTCCTTGGGTCCCGGGCCCCCTGGTTCCTTGGTTCCTCAGCACAAGGTAACATGTGCCAATGCTGTTTGTGAAATGTACGGTCTGACTCCCGGTGACTGATGGGTTTGTTTGGGCTTTTTGCTTAAGTTTGGAACCACATCCTAGAGCCAGCTGACACTATTTAATAATCCGAGGATAGAATAGTGGCGTATCAATAAATGGAGGTTCCTCCTCAGGACGTATGCTAGATTATGGAAGATGTAAAATATCTGACCCTCCCCCTCCCTTTTTTTGACTTTGTATTTTGCTGCATGTTTCCTTCATTTTTAATCAATAAAGAGTAAATTGTCTGTAGTGGTTAAAGATTCTTTAAAAACACTTTTTTAATGTTTATTTATTTTTGAGAGGGCGCGAGAAGGAGAAGGGCAGAAAGAGAGGGAGGCACAGAATCCGAGGCAGGCTGCAGGCTCTGAGCTGTCAGCGCACAGCCCGATGCGGGGCTCGAACCCAGGAACCGTGAGATCATGACCTGAGCCAGTCAGATGCTTAACTGACTGAGCCGCCCAGGCGCCCCAAAGATTCTGTAGTACTTGTGGGTGGGGAGCAGTGAGGAGTGGGTCGGAGAGTCACTACGTAGTTTTTCATGTGATGGAGAAGAACCAACGTGTACGTAAACTAAAAACTGTGTGCGTGGATCTATGAGTTCTGTAGAACAGCTTGAAGACGTCGTGCAAGTGGGGAAACTAAAACCCCAGAAGGGAGGGAAGACCTGGCCAGGGAAGCGCCATACGGCGGGTGCGGAATCCCTTGTGTTTGTCTTTTCGGTTTGCTTCTGCTCACGCTTTTGGGTAGGGGGAGATGCAAGATTCGAGCTCTGGACGGTCTTTTTGGAAAGCCGAGCAGGCGGACCCTGTCCCTGCTTGGCTCTGCTGTTGAAGTGGTGGAATCGCGCGTGAGGTGGTGGGGCTGCTGTCCTCCACCAGCGTGCGGAGAAGCGATCGCTAGTTGAGTTTGCTTTCACGATCATCAGGTTGTAAAAGTGGACTCTGACTAATGTGGGGACGGAGGGGGTGCTAGTTACCCAAAAGTGACCCTGGTGGGGGGGCGGGGCGGGGCAGGGCGAGCGCGTTGTCTGATGAGACCAGATGACAGGAGGCCGGTTCCCTAGCTCGTCCTGTCCTCTTTATAGGAACAGTGCTCGGGGCGGCGGTTCGTGGATTTCTCCTTTGGGTCAGCTCATCTACACCACGTGTTTTGCCTTTTATTTTTTAAATAGACTTCATTTTATAGAGCAGTTTTAGTTTCACAGCAAAACTGAGCAGAAAGTACAGAGTTCCCGGTACCCTTTGACCCCACCACGCACAGCTTCCCCCACGGTCAACAGCCCACCCCACAGCAGTGCGCTTGCGGCCAGTGAAGGTGCCTGGACTTCGCCACGCCGGTCCCACCCGAAGACGGTAGTTGGCATTCGGGTTCGCTCGTGGCTGTTGTACATCCTGCACACGTAGAGAAGTCTGCGGGGACATGTACCATCGTTAGAGAGAACGGCTTCACTGCACTAATCCCCTGTCCCCCGCCTGTCCCCTCCCCTCCCTCCAGTCCTGGGCAGCCACTCCTCTGTTTAGTGCCTCAGTAGTTCTGCTTTTTCCAGAGTGTCCTGTGGTTAGAATCCTACAGATTCCAGATGGCTTCTGTCCAAGGCCATACCACCCTGAACGCGCCCGATCTCGTCAGATTCCAGATGGCTTCTAACGCTTAGTAATAGGCATTCACTCGCGTGCACACGCGCACGTGCATGTGTGTGATTTGATAGTTCATTTATTTTTAAGGCTGAATAATCATATTCTTTGAACGTACCGCAGCCTATAATGGGTCCTCTTGAGTTCTGACAATTAGGAATAAAGCTACTGTGAACATCTGTATGGAGGGTTTGTGTGGATTTGTTTTTAATTCCTTTGGGTGCACACCGGGAAGCCCAGTTGCGGCCCGTGTGGTCAAAGTATGGTTTTGTAAGAGACCACCAGCTGTCTTTTGAAGTGGCTGGACCATTTTGCATTCCCACCAGTGACTGGGAGTTTCTTTGCTCCAGGTCCCGCCACCACCTGGTGGCGTCAGTGTACAAGTTGAAGGTTCGTGACAACCCTGCCTTGAGCTTGCCTCCCGGTACCATTTTTCCGCAGGCTCACTGTGTGTCTCTGTGTCAATAAAGCACTTTTTAATTAAGGTATGTACATTGTTGGGTGCTTGGGTGGCTCAGCTGGGTAAGCGTCGGGCTCCTGATTCCGGCTTACGGTTCATGAGATCGAGCCCTGTGTCAGGCTCTGTGCTGACATCATGGAGCCCGCTTGGAATTCTCGCTCTTCCGCTCTGCCACTCTCTCAATATAAATAAGCTTAAAAGGTATGTACATTGTTATTTTAAACACAATGCTCCTGCACTATTTGTTGGAAAGACTGTCTTTCTTCCATTCCCTTTGCTTTTTGGGCAAAGGTCAGTTGCTGGAGCACCTGGGTAACCCAGCCAGTTAAGTGTCTGACTCTCCATATCTAACAGTGTGGAGTCTGATTGGATCCTCTCTCTCCCTCTCTTTCTGACCCTCCCTTGCTCGCTTGCTTGTGCACTCGCTCTCTCTCTTTCTCTCTCAAAATAAACATTAAAGAAAATTTTTTAAAGAACTGTGTTCTGTTCCATTGATATATCTGTCTATTCTTTTACCAATAGTGTACTCTCTTGTTTACTATAGCTTTATAGTGAGTCTTGAAGTCAGGTAGTGTCAGTTCTTTGACTTTGTTCTTCTCCTTCAATATTATGTTGGCTATTCATGGTCTTTTGCTTCTTCATATAAACTCTAAAATCAGTTCTCAATTTTCACAAAAAGTTACTGGGATTTTGATTGGAATTGTTTTGGTCAGTAGACCAGGTTGAAAAGAACTGACATCTCAACTATCCATGAACATGGAATATCTCTCCATTCATCTAGTTCTATATTGATTTTCTTCATCAGAATTTTCTAGTTTTCCTCATTTAGACCTTTTATATATTAGATTCACATAGAACTGTTTCAATTTTGGATGCTAATGTATATGGCGTGTTGTATTTTTAGTTTTAAGTCCACCTCTTTACTGCTGGTACATAGGAAGTGACTAGCTTCTGTATCTTAAGCTTAGTTCCTTCAACCTTACTTAAACACTTGGTTCCAGGAGTATTTTTGTCAATTCTTTTGGGTTTTCTATTAGATACTAGTTGTCTGGTATATGATCAAACAAAAGACTGTTTTCTTTCTTCCCAATCTATATGCCTTCATTTCCTTTTCTGGATTGCGTCAGCTAGGGTAGACAGTATGATGTTGAAAAGCAATGGTGAGAGGATATCTTGGCCTTGGTCCTGATTTTAGTGGAAAAGCCTCTATTTTCTCATTAAGTATGATGTTGGCTATAAGATTTTTATAGTTATTCTTTTACATCTTTTTATACACTGATTCGATTTACTAATATTTTGTTGTGAATTTTTACATCTTTGTTCATCAGAAACCTTGTGCTCCTGTTTCATTGCAGTATCTTTGGTTTTGGTATTAGGATAATGGTTGGCTCGTAGAATGAGTTAGGAAGTGTTCCCTTAGCTTCTATCTTCTGGAAGAGATTGGAGAGAATTGGTATAATTTCTTAAATGTTTAGTAGAATTCATCAGTGAACTCATTTGGGCCTGGTGATTTCTATATTGGAAGAGTATTATTTACTGATTTCAGGTTTTTTAGTTGATACAAACCTATTCAGATCATATATTTTAAGTTTTGGCTTTTGTCCCTTAAGGAAGTGGTTCATTTCGTCGAGGTTATCAAATCCATAGGCATAGAGTTATTTATAGTATTCCTTTATTATCCTTCAATGTGCATTGGATCTGTAATGATGCCTCTTTCATTTCTGATGTTAGTAATTTCTGTCTTCTTTCTTTTTTTCTTAGCCTCACTAGAGGCTTATCGATTTTATTGATCTTTTCAAAGAATTAGCTTTTGGTTTTATTGATTTTTGCTGTTATTTTCCTTTATTTTGCCAATTTCTCTAATTTTTTTTAAATGTTCCTTTTGAGAGAGTGAGTGGGGAAGGGGCAGAGAGGGAGACAGAGAATGTGAAACAGGCTCCACGCTGTCAGCACAAAGCCCGAGGCAGGGCTTGAACTCATAAATCATGAGATCGTGAGCCGAAGTCAGCTGCTAAACCCAGTCAACCACCCAGGCACCCCAATTTCTCTAATTTTTACTTTTCTTCTGCTTTCTTTGGATTTAATTTGCACTTCTTTTTCTACTTTCCTAAAGCTTAGAATTATCAATCTTGGATCTTTCTCCTTTTCAGTGCTCTTAATTTCACTCTAAGGGGCGCCTGTTTGGCTCAGTTGGTTAAGTGTCTGGCATCAGCTTAGGTCATTAACTAATGGTTCATGAGTTCGAGCCCCACATCAGGCTCTCTGCTGTCGGCATGGAGCCTGCTTCCGATCCTCTGTCTCTCTCTCTCTGTCCCTCCCCCACTTGCATGCACATGCACCCTTTCTCTCAAACAAAAAAAAATTTCTAGGGGCACTTGGGTGGCTCAGTCAGTTAAGCATCCAACTTCAGCTCAGGTCATGATCTCACGGTTCGTGGGTTTGAGCCCCGTGTCAGGCTCTGTGCTGACAGCTAGCTCAGAGCCTGGATGGAGCCTGTCTTCGGATTCTGTGTCTCCCTCTCTCTCTGACCTTCCCCTGCTCAATCTCAAGATTACTTTTTGGACCCATGTGTTGTTTAGAAGTATGTTGTTTAATATCTAAGATTTATGAGATTTTATAGCTCTCTTCATCTTACTGATTTGTAAAGAACTCAGTGTATCACAATGCTGACTCATCCTCCTCCTCCCTCCCTCTTCCTCCTCCTCCATCCTCCTCTTTCCCCTCCTCTTCTTCCTCTTCCTCTTCCTCTTCCTCTTCTTTCTTCTCCTGCTTCCAGTTACAGCCCAGAATGTGGTCTGTCTTGGTAAATGTTCTGTGTGAGCTTGAGAAGAGTGTGTATTCTCCTGTTGTTGGATGAAGTTAGTCTATAAATGTCAATTATATCCAGTTGATTCGTGGTACTTTCAACAGTGTCCTGATATTCTGCCCACTCGGTCTGTTTGTTTCAGTTTTGTTAATTTTGAGAGAGGGGGTAGGAGGAGAGAATCCCAAGCAGCACAGAGCACCACACAGGTTTCAACCTCATGACCATGAGATCATGGCCTAACCTGAAACCAGCAGACGCTTAAGAAACTGAGTCACCCAGGTGGCCCTGGATCTCTCCATTTCTTTCTCTTTTTTTAAATGTATTTTATTTTGAGAGACAGAGCAGAGAGTGAGTGGGGGAGGGGCATTCTCCATTTCTGATAGACGGATGTTGAAGTCTCCAACTGTGATGATGGATTAATATATTTCTCTTTGCAGTTCTGTTAGTTTTGACCTCGTGTATTTTGACCATCTGTTTTTGGTGAATACACATGAAGAATTGTTCTCTTGGACTCAAATAAAATCAGAAATGAAGGACATGAAATAACATCACTACAAAAATACAAAGGATTATAAGAGAGTGTTATAAAAACTTACATGCCAACAGAGTAGACAAACTAAAAGAAATAGATAAATTCCTAGGAACATGAAGCCTTCCAAAACTGAACGAGGAAGAAATAGAAAACTTGTATAGACTGATGGTTACTGCAATGAAATTGAATCAGTAATCAAAAACCTTCCAAGAAGCAAAGTCCAGGACCAGATATCTGGCTTCATGGGTGAATTCTGCCATGCATTTAAAGAGTTAATATCTGTTCTTCTCAAACTGTTCCAAAAAGAAGAGGAAAGCTTCCAAATTCATTCTACGAGGCCAACATTACCTGATACCAACCCCAGGCAAAGACACTACAAGCAATGACATCTACCAGCCAATATCGCTGATGGACAGAGATCCAAAAACCCTCAACAAAATCTTAGCAAACTGAATCCAACAATACATTAAAAAATTATTCACCAGGATCAAATGAGCTTTATTTCAGAGATGCAAGCGTGGTTCAGTACTTGCAAATCAATCAGTGTGATCTATCAGATTAACAAGAGAAAGGATAAAACCCATATGATCATCTCAGACATAGAAAAAGCATTTGATAAACTACAGCATTCATTCATGATAAAATCTCTCAACAAGATAGGTTTAGGGGTAACAGTGAGACTTACTTAAGGCCATATATGAAAAACCCTACAGCTGATATCATTCTCAATGGTGAAAAACTGAGCTTCTCCTCTGAGGTCAGGAGTAAGAAAAGGATGTCCACTTTTATTCAACATACCACTGCAAGTCCTAGCTACAGCAGTCGGACATGAAAAAGAAATAGAAGGCATCCAAATTGGTAAAGAAGTAAAACTGTCACTGTGTGCAGTGGATATGATACTGTAAATAGAAAAGCCTGAAGATTCCACCAAAAAAACTACTAGAACTGACAAATGAGCTTAGTAAAGTCACAGGATACAAAATATACAGAAACCTGTTGTAATTCTACACACTAGTAATGAAGTCTCAGAAAAAGAAATTAAGAAAACAATCCCATTTACAATTGCACCCAAAATAATAAAATCCCTAGAAATAAATTTAAATAAGGAGGTGAAAGACTTAGAACCTGAAAACTATAAAACACTGATGAAAGAAACTGAAGGTGACTCATCCAAATGGAAAGATATCCCATGCTCATGGATTGGAAGAAGCAATATTGTTAAAATGTCCGTAATGCTCAAAGCAACCTACAGATTTAATGTAATCCCATCAAAATACCAACATTTTTCACAGAACTAAAACAAATAATCCTAAAGTCTGTGTGGAACCACAAAATACCCCCAAATAGCCAAAGCAAATAGCCAGATCTTGAAAAACAAGAACAAAGCTGAAAGTATTACAGTCCCAGATTTCAAGATGTGCTACAAAACTGTAGTAAACAAAACAGTGTAATTCTAGCAAAAAAACACATAAATCAATGGAACAGAATAGAGAAGCCCAGATGTAAACCCACACTAATATGGTCAGTTAATCTATGACCTGAGACAAGAATATGCAGTGGGGAAAAGACAGTCTCTTTGACAAATGATACTGAGAAAAATGGACAGCTACATGCGAAAGCATGAAACCAGGCCACTGTTTACACCACACAGAAAAGTGAACTCAAAATGGCTTAGAGACCTCAATGGGAAACCTGAAACCATAAAACCTCTATCAGAAAACATAGGCAGTAATTTCTTTGACATCAGCCATGGAGACATTTTTCTAGGTCTTTTTCCTCAAGCAAGGGAAACTATAATAAAAAGCTTTTCTGGGGACACCTGGGTGGGTCGCTTGGTTACGCGTCCGGCTGTTGGTTTCAGCTCAGGTCATGAGCTCATGGTTTGTGTGTTCAAGCCCCACCTCAGGCTATGTGCTGGCAGCATGGAGCCTGCTTGGGATTCTCTCTCTCCTCTCTACCCCTCTTCTGCTCACTCTCTCTCTCTCTCAAAATAAATAAATTTACCAAAAAAAAAAAAAAAAAAAAAACCTTTTCTACAGTGAGGGAAACCATAAACCAAAACAAAAAAATCAACCTACTGAATGGGAGAAGATATTTGCAAGTGACATATTTGATGAGAGATTAATAATCAAAATAAAGAACATATACAACTCAAAACTGGAAAAACAATCCTATTTAAAAATGGGCAGAAGACCTGAATAGACATTTTCCAAAGAAGACCTACAGATAGTCAACAGACACTTGAAAAGGTGCTCAACATCACTGATCATGAGTGATCATGAGATACCACTTCACACCTGTCAGGATGGCTAAAACCAGAGTGACAAGAAATAGTAAGTGTTGGAAAGGATGTGGAGAGGAAGGAACCCTAATGCACTGTTTCTGGGCGTGCTAACTGATGAAGCCACTGTGGAAAACAGTCCAGAGGTAGAATTACCATAGGATACAATAATTCTGCTAACTGGTGCTTATCCAAAGAAAATGAGCTCTCTCTCTCTCTTGCCTGATCGGAAACCGTGAGTAGTGTCTTTACTCTCTGTGCGTCCCCTTTCCTGCCCTTTTCTCTCCCTCCCTCAGGATCAAGAACCCACGAGGACTCACCGCCCCGCGGGCCGGGACACGACATAATGGTGCCCAACGTGGGGCTGAGTGAGGGAGAAGACAATTGGCGATTTATTTTAGAGAGCACGCTCTCACAGGAGCAGGGGAGGGGCAGAGGGAAAGGGATGGAGCAAATCTTAAGCAGGCTCCATGCCCAGCACAGAGCGCAATGCAGCTCTGTCTCAGGACCATGAGATCAGGACTTGAGCCAAAATCAAGGGTTGGACGCTTAACTACCTGAGCCATCCAGGGCGCAACCATTAATCTATGTATGTCTTTACATTTAAGGAAGTTTTCTTGTAGATAACATATCGTTGAGCCTTGTATTTTGTTACACTCTGACAGTCTTTTACTTGATGTGTTTAGACCATTATTAACATTTACGTTGTTCTTTAATTATAGTTAGATTAATATCTACCATATTGGTTTCCTGCTCTTACCCTGGTTCTTGGTGCCTATTTTTGTCTTCTGCCCTTTTTCTGCTTTTTAGGGTTTTAACTGAGAATTTTATGACTCGTTTTCTATCCCTCCTTAGAAGTATATCAATTATACTTTTATTTTAAGTGTTGTCCTAGGGTTTTTGATATACTATTTAAAATTAATCCAGGGCCATTTTCAAAGAACACTCTACCACCCCCCAGGTAGCGTCAGTACCAAATAATAACAAAATAGTCCTTTTTTCTTCCTCTTGTTCTTTTTTTTATCATCTGTGGCATCATTCATGTCATATATATGTGAGTAATCCGAGGGCAATGAACGGATGTATGTAGATAGATACATGCATACTTGAATAATCTAATACATTCTTGCTATTATTATTGAACAAATTGTCAACTATTAGATTAACTAAATAAAAGCTTTTATTTTACCCTGACTTATTCTTTCTCTGATGCTCTTCGTGCAGTTCCAAGTTTCTGACTCATTATCATTTTCCTTCTCTATGAAAAACTTATTTTAACATTTCTTCCTCTGTTTTTATATCCTTCACTTCCAAGGGATAGTTTACAGGATATAGAATTTTAGATGGGTGGTCTTTTCTCTCAACACTTTACTTATTTATTTTCAAGTAGGCTCCACAGCCAGAGTGGAACCTAACATGGGACTTGAACTCATAACCCTGAGATCAAGACCTGAGCTGAGATCAAGTCAGATGCTTAAGCAATGGAGCCACCCAAGCGTCCCACCCCCAACACTTCAAATATTTTATTCCACCCTCTTCTTGATTGTTTGCTTTCTGAGAAGTCAATGTAATTCTTCTATTTTCTTCCATAAAGGTAAGGTGGGATTTTCCCCCCTCCCTTCTGTCTTCTTTCAAGATTTCTTCTTTATCTTTGATTTTCTGCTGTTTTTTTCTTAATGTTTTATTTATTTTTGAGAGAGAGAGAGCGTGAGCAGGGGAGGGTCAGAGAGAGAGGGAGACACAGAATCAGAAGCAGGCTCCAGGCTCTGAGCTGGCAGCACAGAGCCTGACGCGGGGCTCAAACCCACAAAATGCGAGATCATGACCTGAGCCGAAGTCGGACACTTAGCAGACTGAGCCCCCAGGCGCCCCGATTTTCTGCTGTTTGAATATAAAGCGCCTAGGTGTCATTTTGGCATGCAGCCTGCTGGGTGGTCTCTGGCCTTTCTGGATCTGTAGTTTGGTGTCTGACACAAATTTGGGGAAATTCTGTCATTATTGTTTCAAATATTTATTTTCTTTCTTCTCCTCGCTGGTGTCCCCAGGACGCCTCTGTTACACCTTTGTTGTTATTCCACAGTTCCGGGGCCCTGTTCTGTCCCCACCTCCCCACCTTTTTTCCTCTTTCGTTTTTGGTTCGGGAATTTCCTGTTGACATATTCTCCAGCTTGAAGATTCTTTCTTCAGCTTTGTCCAGTCTCCTGATGAGCCCGGCAGAGGGATTCTTCATTTCTGTTGCACAGTTTTTGGTTGCTCACATTTTTCTTTGATAGAATTTTCACTTCTCTCCTTACAGGACCCATCTGCTATTGCATGTTATCTACTTTTTCATTAGAATTTTTAACATGTTTATATATTTTCAAAAACTTCCAGTCTCTTCATCCCAATGCCCCTGCCTTATCTGAGTCTGGTCCTGACGCCAGCTAGCCCCGTCTCTTCAAACGGTGTTGTTGCCTTTTAGTATGGCTTGTGGTTATTGTTTTTTTAATTGAAAGGCAAACATGATGAACTGGGTGAAAGGAACTCCAGTGCATAGGCATTGAGTGCCGTGGTGATAGATGGCGGAGAAAGGAGAAGCATCCTACAGCCCTGAGATTAGGTTTCCGGGTCTAATGAGCCTGTGCGTCCGCAGTGGGCCACACCGCGCTTCTCCTGCGCCCCCGCTCCCGGACGTGGGGCAGGATGTCGAGAGGTGGCTGGAATCGGGCATCTCCCTTCCACTAGGTGGAAGGCTAGTGGGCACGAGAACTGTGTAACCCCTAGACTAGTAAGGGCCTGATAAGAACCCACAGTTTAGGCCCTGGTACAGAAGTCTCTCTGGAGGACAGGCCTTTGTTAAGCAGAATGCTCTCACATCTCAAAATGGTCACCCTTGCTCTCCCGGGGGACTTTCCCAGGAACCTGGTGGAACCTGGTGGAGCTCCTGGAGGCAACACTCACAGAAGTGTGGGGAGTCGTCCCTTTGGGGGGTTAACGCAGTCTTGTCCACATTGAGCTGCCAGCAATGTGTCAATTACAGCTCAGGTTTCCCTCTGCTGACACTGCTTCCTGTGGAAGCTTCTGATTGTGAATTCCTCTTCCAGTAAGTTCTAAATTTCTGTGTTTACCTGTCCCTCCAATTTTAGGGACATCATCTTGCCCTGTGACCTTACCTCTCTGATGAACCTCAGAAGAGCTGTTGATTGTGCCATTTGTCCAGCTTTTCACTGGCTTGAACAGGAGCAGAAACTGGAAGTCCCGCCCCCAGGTTTTATTCACTAGCATCATTCTCAGATTCTGAAGAGACTCAAGGTACCATCCAGTGGGTTTCTAGAGGGAATGTTTGAGGACTGCCTCTCATTCCCACCCATCTCCCTGCCCCCCCCCCAAAACTTGCCACACTGTATTCCATGAACAGATGATTGCCAGTCATTGTTCTGAATACTTCCTGTAAGGAGCGGGTGTTCATTCTTCTTAAATTGCTCTGGGGACTTGGAAACAAAGGCTTGTTACATCCTCTTTGATCTTAGCTGTGCCCTTGAATGGTGGCAGGTGTGAGGGGAGGAGGAAGAGGAGGGGGGCAGCTTGGAGGCTCCCCCTGACGGGCCAGAGGCAAACCTAGATCCATGCTGCAGCCTTCCGTAACGTGTCAGGGGCGACCAGCCTGCACGGGGAAGCCAGAGGCTCACGGTGCACGCTGGTGTTGGGCGCATACCTCCGCATCAGTGAGAGAGAGGGTAACGAAAGTTTGCTGGGGTGACAGTGACCCTGGGAGAGCTTCCTCCAAGAAGAGAGCAGATTGTGGGCCTTGAAGCATCATGGGAGACGTTGGCCCTCTGGCTAGGATTGGGGGCAGGGTTACAATGAGAGAGGAGTTAACCAGAAACTTGAAATTTGAGGAATATAAAAGTAGAGTGACGTCAGTGGCCTCCCGCACCTCATACCAAGATCTGGGAATCGGCTCCTACTACGGAAGGTCTTTGGTTATGTCTCGGTCATCAGTCAGGATCTGCTCGGTGTTTCTCTGCTTCAGTATCACACATCAAGGAATACAAGAATCTCGAGAGACCGCTAGTTCAAGCTTTCCCTTTACGTAGATGAAGAAATTGAGGCCCAGCGGGGTCGTGGGGTGTTAACAAATAACAGGCTCAAAATGGAGTCGCTTCTGCTAAGCCCTACGTCAGTAAACAAAGGTAATACCTAGCTGAAGGTTCAGCCTCTCCCAGGAATGTGACCCTTAACCAATCTGGGAACGCTGGGTCAGCACGAGTGAGGTGACCTGCCTGGTAGACCCCCACCGTCTCCCAAAGCAAGGTGACCCTGCCTGAAACAATCCACTCTTTGCTGGAAATGTCCTTTTTTCTGTCCTCTTCTGCCTGGAAAAGCTTCCTATTTTGCACAGATCCTCCGAGCTCCTTCCTACTGGCACACTTTGGGGATATGCAGGTTTGGTTCCAGACTGCTGCAATACGGTGACTATCACAATAAAGTGAGTCCAATGAATGTTTTTAGTTTCCCAGAGCATGCAAAAGGTATGTTCAGGGGCGCCTGGGTGGCTCAATCAGTTGAATATCCAACTCGATTTCGGCTCAAGTCATGATCCCAGGGTCATGGGATTGAGATTTTCTCTCTCTTCCCCTGCCCCTCTCTCCCCACCCCCACTCATGCACACTCCCAAAAAAAGTTATGTTTACACTAGATTGTAGTCTCTTAACTGTGCAATAGTATTATGTCTTTTTTTTAAAGTACCTACATAATCTTAATTTTAAAATATAGACACAGAACCATGAACAGATGCTGTTGGAAAAATGGTGCTGATAGTTTGCCACAAACCTTCAATTTGTAAAACAATAATAGCAACAAAATGGGCGCCTGGGGGGCTCAGCAGGTTAAGCCTCTGACTTCAGCTCAGGTCGTGATCTCACGGTTCATAGGTTTGAGCCCCGTATCAGGCTCTGTGCTGACAGCCCAGATCCTGGAGCCTGCTTCCGATTCTGTGTCTTCCTCTCCTCGCTCTCACTCTGTCTCTCAAAATAAATAAACATTTTAAAAAATTTAATAAATAAAAAGAATTAACTATTCTTACCTACAAATCCTTACAAGACCAGAAAAGCAGCTCTAGAAACAATTCAAAGTTCACTTACCCTTTGTAACAATTAACCTCACCCATTCATCCCAAGGGCTTGTAGAAAATTCTGGCCTTCAGGATCAAGAGTCCTTGGAGGCATTTGTATTCTTTCCATTTCGAGATTAAGATTTCTACCTTGTCTTCCCCAGGAGCGCCTCTCCTCTGACCTAGGCCATCTTCTTGAAATGTGCACTTCACTACAGTGCTTCTTAACAGAAGAAAAACGTTTAATAGGGAAGAGGCTTTTTAAAATGCAATGTAAGGGACGCCTGGGGGGCTCGGTCTGCTAAGCATTCGGCTTCGGCTCAGGTCATGGTCTCACAGTTTGTGGGTTCGAGCCCCACGTCGGGCTCTGTGCTGACAGCTAGCTCGGAGCCTGGAGCCTGCTTCTGGTTCTGTGTCTCCCTCTCTCTCTGACCCTCCCCTGCTCATGCTGTCTCTGTCTCTCAAAAATAAATAAAAAACATTTTAAAAAATTTTAATGCAAAGTAATCTCTTTCCCCGAAAGTCCACAGCTTCCGTAAGACTACTTGCCAAGGACAAATGCAAATCTTAAGTGTCCCCTCCACAAATCCTAACTTTCAGAACTTTGACAACCTGAGCAGGTAAGTGTTCCAACTCTTCCTTTAAAAGCTGGTGAGTTTTGCAGCATTATAACCATCTTGTGGCTAAAAAAAATTTTTAAGTTTTTATTTTAATCCTGGTTAACATACAGTCATGGCTAAATTTTAAAAATGCAGGTCTTAAGCCCTCCTTTTGTGTCTGTCTATATGTTTATGTAGATGTGTAGTTTTCTACCTCTGGATGGTATTGCCACAATTAATTTGTAAAAAAAAAAAAAAAATGGAACAAAACAAAAACCCTCTGTTTAATTGACTTGAAGAAAACGAAGCACTTGTATAAATTAAGGATTTTTTAAACCTGGACCTTAAAAACATAACCCAGTTGTTTTTCAGGTTCTGTTGAGGACGGAGCATAACAGGAGCCGAGGGCCAGCACAAGCTCGCAGACCCCCCCCCAAGACCCCTCCCCCTCCACCCCCTCACGTGTGATAGTCCTCGGCTCTCCTGGCTGCCTGAGAACACAGGAAAGGAAAGAAAAACCGTTCACTGCCAGAGATCACAGTCATGCAAGACTTGAGTCTCTATCAGTTTACGATGTCTTAGTAAACTACAAGAAAAAGGCAATCTTATCAATAGCTTAGTCTCCAGGAACCTATAGACTCGGTTTCCTGGAGCCCTGAATGCCCCTCCCCTCACAGTGATGTGGAGAGAGAAGGCACGAAGGAGATGATGGCAGGCAAAATTAAATTTCTTTATAACCTGCAGCCCACTGACAAATACTTGAGCAAATGCAGAATCTAAGTTTCCTCCAGGACCCCTGCCGTCCTAATGGCGACGCCTCACTAGAGGGCGGACAGTCTGAGTTTGACCAGAGCGAGGCCCCTCGCATCTGAGTCCTCTTTGGCAGGTGACAGTCCTTCTGGAGGCCTCTGCCTTTCCCTCCCTCCGCTCCCTGGCACATAACCAGCCACTCTTGACAGCCCCCGGGCAGCTCCCCCTGCCCATGGGCCCCGTCCCTGTGCATTAATAAAATCACCTTTTTGCACCAAAGACGTCTTCAAGAATTCTTTCTTGGCCGTTGGCTCCAGACCCCCCCACCCCCCAAAACCTCATCCTTGTGATCTACGATTAGCCATTAGTAAATAAAAGCTAGTTTAAGGTTGTTGGTGTAATTAAAGCAGGCATATCTCCACAGCTATCACTATTAAATATAGTACTTTTGTTCTACCTGGGTCTACTCATCAGAAATTTAAGTTCATGTTATTTCTTACAAAATTTGTCAGCCAGAAAAAAATCACTTACGGTGATGACTGATTTTGTCTACTGTCCAATGAAGTTCTTGTAGATAATCTAAATGTGAGGGTTAAGAACAAATTATTTAAATAGATGGAAAAGAGATGAGGGTTTCTAGGTGAACTTTTCAGCAAATAGTTTCCAAAACATTTTGCTTTCTCAAAACTTGAGCGTTTTGCTAAGGTAAATGATGAGGTAAGTCAAACGCGTGGAATTCCTAGATTAGCTCCAAAGAAAATAAAACAGTGAAACATTACTAAAAACAGGTTTATCCACTCTTGGCTCCTTTTTACAGAGAACTAAAGATTTGGATCTATTAGTAAACATGTTTTGTGTCATACTGAAAAATTTACTATGAGAAAGCAAATGTTTCTAGAAATTATAAAAATTACTTACAAATCTGCCAGTAACAGACCATTCACAAGTGTTTAAAGCTACTAGAAATAATAAGGGCAACATCCCGCAGAGACGACCTGATGGGATGGAACCGGCCAGGTGGTGAAAGAACTCACCAGAAGCAGAACAAAGGAGATACACGTTTATTGACTACAAGGGAGGGACAGGCAGGACAGCAAAACAGGGACCGGGAGGCGGTGTTGGGGGGCTGCAGTTAAGGGGGGCAGGTGAAGAGGTATGGGGACCTAGGGACTTTCCTTTTTTGGTAGCTGTGCCTGGTTACAAGTAGCCCATTGGTCAGCTGGGGCTTATGGGTATTTTGAGGTAGGTCCCCCAATGAGCCTGTTTGTAAATACTGCGGGGTGGGGGGCCCTGTGGGCCCTGCTGCCTTGCTCAGGGGTCCGATGCTCAGGCCGCTGCCTCAAAGCAGCCTCTACAATCTCTGTATGCAAAGAAAATAGGATGTAGGTTTTTGCTAAGAGAAATTATGAAGAATGGAAATGAATTTTTGTTGAAGGAGAAGAAAATAGTTTTGTCCTTAAATTTAGGCTCCCCCCGCCTCCCAGAGTGGGAAAGAGAAACAACACAGGACAGAAAGTGAAAATTTCTTGAAAAGAATAAAAAGATTGTAGAAGATGTGTGGAAAAGGAATCTTGGAAAAGAATTTTATGTGTGGTCAAGCTGGCTAAGACTGGAATGGACCTAATTAAGTTTTTAAAAGGGATTGATGACTTCTCTTTTTTTCTCAAGTTAGTTAACATACAAGGTAGTTTCGGCTTCGGGAGTAGAACCCAGCAGTTCATCTCTTACATATGACAACCGGTGCTCATCCCAAAAAGTGCCCTCCTTCATGCCCATCGCTCCTTTAACCCGCCTCCCTCCCACTCAGCCAAACAGCCCTCAACTTGTTCTCCATATTTAAGAGTCTCGTGGTTTGCCTCCCTCTTTGTTTTTATCTTTATTTTTTCTTCCCTTCCTTTGTGTTCGGTTAAGTTTCTCAAATTCCATATAAAAGGGGCTAATGAATTTTAATATCAAAAGTACACTGGTATAAAATTAGAATTGGCTCGGGGCGCCTGGATGGCTCAGTCGGTTGAGCGCCCGACTTCGGCTCAGGTCATGATCTCACGGTTTGTGGGTCGGAGCCCCGCGTCTGTGCTCACAGCTCAGAGCCTGGAGCCTGCTTCCGATTCTGGTTGTCTTCCTCTCTCCTCCACTCACACTCTGTCTCTCAAAAATAAACATTAAAATATTAAAATAAAATAAAACAAAAATAGTTCTCTTATGCTCTTGATAAGAAATTATAAAAGGTTATTTTAACCTTTCAAGTAATCTTCCTAGAAAACATTTGTCTTAGCAAGGTACTTTCCTGTGTGCCGTATCAGATCTTTGATTACTTAAGAAAACGGAGGTTTCTGTATTAAAAGATCTAAGAGTTTTAAACAGATGAACAGAAGGGAAGGGGAAGAAAAATAAGATAAAAACAGAGAGGGAGACAAACCATAAGAGACTCTTAAACACAGAATAAACCGTGGGCTGCGGGAGGGGGGAGGCGTGGAGGGCGGGCTAAATGGGCGAGGGGCATGCAGGAGGGCACTTGCTGGGATGAGCACTGGGAGTGTTACATACATGTCGGTGACGAATCACTAAATTCTCCTCCTGAAACTGTGATTACAATGTACGTTAACGAACTTGGATTTAAATAAAAGTTGTTTTTAAAAGGCTACAGATGATGCACCCGTATTTTAAATATTAATAAGGTTATCTCTAGAAATGAGTTTTTAGTTCATCTGAGTTTAAAACATTTCTATATTGCTCATATTTTCTACAGTGTGTCTATATTGTTTTTAAAATCAGAAAAACATAAATACTTTCCATCTGACGTAAAACTAAAATTATAGATTCAGCATCTAAGTGGCTGCATCCTGGAAAAGAAAATCTAAGGGTGTTTTGTTGGTCTTACAATTATTTAGCTCTCTGTATTTGCCTGTGAACTTTTGTAATTATCACTATGGTTAAAAAGCTGGCCAAATATTCTTGTACCCTGAACTATGATCCTATTTGACCACGTGTCTTAAAACCTTTTGATATTTTTGACAAACTTCCCAACAATCAAATGCTAAGTGAAGTCTGTTTTTAACGTCAAACTTACTGTGGGATATTTCAGAGGGTCCCTGGGAAATCTAAAAGATTAATTTTGGGGGCACCTGGCTGGCTCAGTCAGTGGAGCGTGCAGCTCTTGATCTCAAGGTCATGAGTTCGAGCCCCACACTGGTGGGTGTAGAGCTTACTTAAAAGAAAGAAAAGAGAAGAGAAAGAGAAATATTTGTTTGATCTCTACCTCTAAAATGGGAGTTGTTAAACTAATTAGGTTTATTTGATGTTAAATTACATGGGAAGCATTTTCAAATAAAAAGTAATCCGAAACCCTCTTTATGTTGATTTGTATGGGTATAGAAGTGTTTCAGAAACTGTGTGGGTTCCTGGGAATCTGACACGTCCTGGCATCTGTTACCCGTCATAATTTCATTTCCTATCTTAAACTGTTGAATGTCACCAAGACAACCGAATTTCCTTGCCAATCCATTATAACGAACTCTCATCAGATCTTGAACTACAGACGTGGCAAGTTTTTATCATTTACGGAGAGTTACTGTTTCACTCAGATACTTTGCCAAAACGTTTCTGCACATGTACTTTGTCTTCATGGAAATTCAGGGAAAGGACTTTGAAAAGTACAGATTTCTGATAATTTTAAGATCATAAAACTGAACTGGGTAAGAAGTTCCAGAACTAATGAGAAAATTAGATTTAAGTAAAACAGTATTACTTACACGGGTCTGAATGAATGGAATAGTTATTTATGTATGTATGTATGTGAGAGAGAGAGAGAGAGAGAGAGAGAGAGAGAGAGAGAGAGAGGATCCCAAGCAGGCCCCATGCTCAGCTCGGTCCCATAACACTGGGATCATGGTGGGAACCAAAATCAAGAGTTGGATGCTCAAGTGACTGAGCCACCGAGGAGCCCCAGAATCTTATTGAACTTATGCAAATAAATAATTATATTGCCATGCAAAGAACACTCGAAAATTTCTGAATTCTGGACGAAAAGGAAGAAAAGGTAAGTGTTTCATCTTTGTTTACAAAGCTGTTCTTTACCAAGTAAGTCTCAGACAGCTTAGGGAAAAGATTTCCTTAAATCCGGAAAAACAAAAGGTTAGGGAAACAGCAATATTTCCAACAAAAAGTCATAAAAATTAAAATCATCCTCCATTCAGGCCCTGGTTTCCCGAGTTAGGACTGAATACAAATGAGGCTGTGATCAGGACACTCCCCTGAACTCTGGAAAGTATTGTGGACTCTAACGACCAACGAAGATGCTTAGACTCACTGGCCGAAGTCGTTCCTGACGTTCGGAGAGCCCTTGCTTATCTTCTGGCTGAGCAAGGAGGTTATCTGTGCTACAGCCAATCCCACCTACCCTGCCTGGATTAGCACGTCTGGGGAGGTTAAAACTCAATGACATAAGATCCCTGAGCAAACCACTGGGCTCTGAAAGATGACTCCTTTTATGGGATCCTTTTTGGACTTACTTGATTTTGACTGGTTTGGGTCTTGGGGACCACGGTTTGGAAGTGCCCTCCAGACACTGGGGATTACGATCATAGTCGTCTCCTTGGCCTGCTGTGTTTCTCAAAAGCTTTAAATGCATGTTTGTAGCCACTAACCACCAAGCAAATGATCTCCCTAAGACTGGACTGTCAATAAAGGAAGAAAGAGAAAAACCAACGAAAAAATTATGAGCCTAAAGTCATGATCTGTGAACACCACAGAGATTCAGCAGAATACATCATGCTCTGTGAACACCATACAGAACCAACAAAAATAGTGAGAACGACAGCGTGGTGGCTGAGGTGGCACCCACGCCTTACATTTTGATCCCATCTCTTAGTTAAGCTTAGAGTCTGATCAACAGGAGGACTTGTTAAAAAAGAAACAGTTGGTCTAAAATGGAGTCCCTTGCGCTAAGCCCCACGTCAGCAAACCAAAATGTAACTCCTGACCTCATTGAAATTTTAGTCTCTCCCAGGGATGTGACCTTAAATCAGTCAATCTGGAATATCCCGATCAGCACCAGTGAGGTAATCTGCCTGATAGATTCCCTCCTTCCCTCAAAGGAAGGTCATGGCCAGAAACAATTCACTCTTTGCTGGAAATTCTCCTTTTTCTGCTGTTTTCTGCCTTTAAATTCTTCCATTGTATACAGCTCCTTGGAGCTCCTTTCTACTTGCCAGATGGGCCGCTGCCCATCCCTGAATCATTGAGGAAGGCCAAATAGATCTGTCAATCGACCCTGTGAATGTGGTTTTCTTAACAAGGGACAGACTCAGGGTCACAGTGAATCAGTAATAGCGCCCAAGCTTCCTGCCTCCTAGCTCCAGCCTCCTTGGCTAGTGGGAGCCATGGAAGCAAAAGCCCACTCCCTACTGGAGGAGGAAGATGATGAGGGCTGAGGACGGGTCATGTCTCCATCTCACTTCTCCTCCCCCCCAGGGGAGCGCCGTATTGGGCAGTGGCAACCAGGGGCATCAGTTTTCTTGGCAATTCACCGGAGGGCATGCTGAGGACGAGCACATACCAGAGAGCTAGGTGAGGAGGAGACAGTAGAGCTGGGGCCAGTGGGGAGCCTGGTGGGGGACTCGGGATGGGGCGGAGAGCGAGGTCCTCTCCTGATGCGGGGTCATGGGCTTGTGCCTCAGCCCTTCGCAGTCTGCCACCCGTGACCTGCTCTGCGGGCTGGCGACCAGCAGGGAGGCAGCAGCTGTGCCGGCAGGTGGCCAGGCAGATAGCGCGTGCTGTGCCCACACAGCTCTGCGTCCTTGCACTCCCTTCACCTATGCTCCTCAGCCTCTTAAAATGGTCCAAAATTCAAAACATAAGAAGTCTTTCCTATGCATACACAACTAAGTGAGTGTGTGTGTGTGTGTGTGTGTGTGTGTGTGTGTGTGCATACACACGCTTTCTTTCCAAATGCTGTCTCTAGTCCTATCATTCCCCACCTCCCATGATGCTCTCCGAGCCCTGGGTCTACCTCCAGTAGACCTCGTTTAGGGTAGAAAGGATGGAGGCTTTTTCATCTTCGGGAGCTCCCTCCTGTCAGAGACCCTGTTAGTCTCCAGTCCCTTAAGAACCCTGACCTGCCGGCCAGCACGGGACCCATTCCAACCTTGACTCCAGCAAGGGCTTCCACAGCCGAGGCTGCGGTAGAGGGAGACTTGGGCCTCGGCTCCTCTGCTATCACTGAGCCTACCCGTTGGGATTGGAGCAGCCGCCTATGCTTCTCTCTCGGGTATGTGTCCATGGTTCCCAAATTAGAGCTCGAAATGGAACCCTTGGCTGGTCTGTGACTGCTGTGCGCTCTTGCAGTGCCGTTAGTAAGTTTACGTGGGTCTCCGGGACTTCATGCCGTCCCGCTGCGCGCCGGACGCCTCTAAGAGAAAGATAAGGGGCCCCTGGCGGGCTCAGCTGCTCAAGCATCTGACTTGGCCACAATCTCCCTGCTTGGGAGTTTGAGCCTCACATCCGGGTGCCGACAGCTCAGAGCCTGGAGCCTGCCTCGGGGTCTGTCTCTGTCTCACTGCCCTTCCCCTGTTCATGCTCTGTCTCTGTAATAAAAAACATTACATTTTTTTAAATAAAAAAATAAGAGAAAGATAAGATCAGCAGATCAAGACGCCAGACCAGGCTGCTGACCAAGCTAGTAGGCTCCTCCCCTGACTTACCCCCACTGAGCTGGTCCCTAGAAGGGACTTCTGTGTCCCTCTGAGTGTTGGAACTGCTCCCAGGTGTGGGGCCCACCATAACGGGAGGGACCTGAGCCGGGTGTGTCTGTGTGGGTGGTACTGGAGTGGCTGCTTTGCATGGTTGGACACTGGGCTGAAGCTCCTCCCTGGGCCGGGTCTGGGAAAATCCCCTTGCGGGGCTCAGGGCGGTCTCACCGCCAGTAAAACATCCTTGGATTCTGCAGACCTTGGGGCACCGCGCTCTCATCCTATTCCGTCCTGCCCAGGCTGCAGCCAGGGAGTCGAAGTGTGATAGGTCAAAGGCTGGATTAAACATTAACACAGCCGTCACCTCTGCCCGGAGGAGTAGGTGTCCGGAAGCCAAGCTCGGAGCTGTGACGGCCCCGGCTGACCAGGAGCCATGGCTCGGTTTGCCCAGGTCCTGGCCGAAATAGGTGAATTCGGTCGCTTCCAGGTACAGCTGGTGATCCTGCTGAGTGTCCCCAACTTCCTGTGCGCCTACCACATGTTTGCCCAGGTCTTCATGATCCAGCACGAGACCCACTACTGCTCCGTGGCCTGGGTCAAGAACCACACTCTGAACCTGAGCGCGGCCGAGCAGCTGGCCCTGAGCGTGCCTCTGGATGCCGCCGGCAACCCCGAGTCCTGCCTGATGTTCCGGCCGCCCCCTGCCCACGCCAGCCTCGGGGACATCCTCGGCCGCTGCTTCAACGAGACGCAGCCCTGTGAGGCGGGCTGGGAGTACCCAGAAGACAGGCCCCTGTCCCTGAAGAACGAGGTAGGGCTGCCCTTTCGCCTGCCTGCCCCTTTGGGGTTGGTTGACTCCTTCACCTGACCCTCTGCCCCCAGCGGCTGGTGTGGCTGCTTCCGTTCTGCCCGGAGGCCCCATGCGGGCAGGACCGGCCGCTGCCTTCTTGTTTCGTCTGTCCTTTGTCCTGCTTTCCTCTCTGTCCTCTGACGGTCGACCCCATCTACCTTTCAATCCATATCCTCTCTGTATCTGTCCATTTTTGCCTACCCTTTTGTCTGTCCGTCTGCCTGTCTGCCCAATTGCCTGCCTCTCTTCCTGGCCCCTCCTGCTTTCCTGTCTTTCTCTCTCTCCAGTGCCTCCATCTGTCTGTCTACTTGCCTTTGTCTTTCCGTCTGCCCCTGCCTATCTGCCTGCGCTCCTGTCTTCCCGTGTCCCCACCCACTTGTCTGACCTCCGGCTGGCCCGATGTGGGCTTGCTGCCCCTCAGCCGCTCTCTGGAACTCTCCAGCAGCCGGGCCCACTCTCCTGCTTCCCAGAGCGGGGGCTGAGGCACAGAGCAGGGAGACGGCTTGTCCAGGGCAGCACAGTGAGCTGCTCACGGAGGTGGGGCTCCTCCTCAGGTCCCTGCCGGAGGGGACAGAGCACAGAGACTCCAGAATCCTCAGGGGCGGGCACTGTGGGGAGGTCTGGACAGCTCACCCGGAGGGCGGCAAATCCTGAGTCTTCGGGGAGAGGGGAATCTGGAGTCCAGACATGAAACCTTCATTTATTGTTTTCTCTGTGAGTAAAGAAGTATTTACTTTTTAGAGGCTTTCAGAGGTTGATGTTTTGACCAATGGCATTTTTTTTTAAGATTTCTTATTTTTAAGTAATTTCTATACCCAACGTGGCACTTGAACTCACAACCCCCAAGTTCAAGAGTTGCACACTCTACTGACTGAGCCAGCCCAGTGCCCCCAGGCGTTTGCTTTTCCGAACCATAGGCAGAGCCCCCGCAGCCCCAGGATCTGTCCTGCCTGTCCCTCCTGACGCCCCACCTCGTGCTGCCCCGCACAGGCGCGTGCGGCCTAGGAGCTGCCCCCGCAGAGTCCTGTCTGGTCCTCACTGGCCTCCACGTCTCCAGCACCGCCCTCATGATAGCCGCGGCCTCCACTGGTCCTCATGCGCTCTGGGGGCCTACCCGGCCAAGCACCATCCTCAAAGCCCGGGCACGCTTCTCGGACCTGACTTAGCCCTGCTCACACCCCGCCGGGCTGCGGGTGCAGGCTCATCCAGCCGCGGCTCGCCCAGCAGTAACCGTGCAGGGGACAGTCCGAGGAGGGAGGCACCTTGCTCCCGTTCTCTAAGGACTGGGGCTGTGCCATTGGTCTCTGACCATCAGCCTGGGCTGTGCGGCCACTGGCGCTGGGCCTCGGGCCTCTTGCCTTCCATGCTGCGCTTCTCCTGCTCCCACCCTCTCGGGGACTCGGATTCCCACAAGAGCGCACACCTTCTCCGTGCCCTGTGCCGCTCGCAAAGTCCACCGTTGCTTCCGGGGCTGTGTCGTCGGAAAGCTTTTCCCTCCACTCCCACTGGTGAGGAGGGCCCGCCACGCCGTCCCGGGGCCTCTCTCTGAGCTGACATCCCCGCCTCCTCTGATAACCAGCAGCTTCATATTCAGCCTGAAATACGGGTCGTCCTAACTGGAGAAGGAGCGAGCGCATTGTCTCATGGGCTACGTGTCCTTGAAGAGCAAAGTTTCTCCTTCTCAGTCTGCCTCCCAGCATTTCCGGGGCGTCCATCCTCGGTAAAAGAGAAGAATAACCCCCAGCCTTGTCCTCATGCACCTCGGAATAGGGAGGGAAATAGACTGACTGACTAACAACAGTGGGACCCGTCCTGGGACCAGAGAAGGGAAAGAACGGGAGGGAAGGAAAAGCAGAGAGAAGAGAGCCATGTTGAGATCTGAGCACACGGAAACGCTCGGCATGTCTGCGGAAGGCTGACCAACGGAGTTGGGAAATCAGCAGGAGCTGACTCTCCCGTGGTCTTAGACACAGAGCTGAGAGACTTGGGCGCCCTCCTACGGACCAAAGGGAGCCACGGAAGCTTTCGGGGAAGGGGAGGGAGATGTGATGCGTGTGCTCCAAGAACGGGGGCGGGACCCTGTGTGCCCATGTGGGAAGCCCCACACGGAGCCCTCCGCTCTGGGCATCGGGGTCAGGGAGGGTGATGGCTGGTGTCCCAAGGGGGAGCCCTTCAGTCTCGGTTCCGTCCGCAACATGACACAGCCTGTCTTGGCACTTGGCACTCTCCAAGCTATGGCCTCTGAGGTTGCACAGCCTTCGTGAGGTTAGAAGGAGGACTGAAGGAAGGGGAACACGAACTATGAGGGGTAGCGAATGGCGGCCACAGAGGAGGGGTGCCAGCCTGGGAAGGCTCCCTGGGACTGGCGTGCGGGCCTCAGGGCACCGTAGCCCCACGTGTCTGAGATGTCTGTCCCCAGCTGCTCCATGCGCGTGGGGGCCAGCGCACCTCCACTGAGCTGACACTGAGGAAGGACTTCCTGTGTGCGCTAACTCCTTGAATCCTCCTGGGGACACTGTGTCATATACTTTATCCCCACTTTGTACACAGGAAACCAAGACACCAACAGAGCGTTTAACAGGCCCCAAGTCACACAAAGTCTCTCAGTTCAGATTCCAAAGGCGCATAGCCCGAGGCCTGTATTATTTATTTTAAATAGCGTCTAACTACAGAGGCGCTCGGCAGGTGCTGCACAAAAAGCAAGTGGGGTAGAACTGGGGGGAACAAGGTCTTCCCCACCGCGTTCCCGGGGCAGTTAGTCTATTCAGGGACTTTTACTGCAAAGTAAGTTGTTCTTGAGAACAGACATGGGAGCCCAGTGGCCTCTCCTGGGCGGACTCATATCTTGCTAAAAAGTGACTCTGACTGGCTAGTCGGCCAGCTCGGGTATTAGTCCTTGAATCGATTCACTCAGCCAATGTTCTCATAGCTTTCACTCGATTTCAGTCCCTGTCTGGAGCAAAAGGGATGTCTGAAGTCCACTGCCATCCGGCAGCGGGACCTCGGATAACCCGCCGAGCCTCCCCTGGCTCAGGGGAGTGGAATAGTAACTCGGGGATTGGTGCGAGAACTAGAGGGTGCACGTGAAGCGCGTCCCACACGGAGTGAGCACTCAGGAGGCGTCAGCGGTCGTGAAGCTAGCGCCTTGAGCCGCAGAGGGCAGCTCACCTGTCACGTTCCCCGCATCGACACCCGTGTGCGGAGCTGAGCTGTGTGCGGGGGCCCAGGCTGCCCGGAAGGGCCCGGAGACCCGGGGGTGGGGCGGTGTCCAGTCCCACGCACATACAGAACGTGTGCCTGCATCAGGTACACGCAGCGTGGTGCGGACACGCATTTGTTTTCCACTCACTTTCTCAGTCTCTGTGTTCCGGTGGGCCGCCCCACCGCTGCGTGTGTGCGGTGCACACACACGTGCACGCAGGCACATGTTCCTCCGTCCTGACCTCCTTCCAAAAGCGGGCTGTGAGGGCTCCTTGGGATTCTCACCGCCAGTGAGTGAGGAGAGTGTCAAGGAGATTTTGCATCCAGATGGGAACGTGCAATGGGGCCGTGTAAGCCAGGGGGCCCGGCCCTGGGGGGAGGCCCCATTTGTCAGGACCCGGTGATTAGTGGCGGGTCGGGGTTCCAAACTCGGTATCCTTCGTGTGTCAGCAATTCTACCTGGCATCTCTGGGCCACGACAGACACCTATGGTTTGCACATTCAGTGATTAGGTCCAAACAACCTAATAAGTAATTGTGTTCAAACGCCTTAGGAGCTGTTTTACAAAATAATACACAAGCTGAAAGGAAATAGTTTTCATTTTTATTTATTTAAAAAAATTTTTTTTCACATTTATTTCTTTTTGAGAGACAGAGCGCAAGTGGGGAAGGGCAGAGAGAGAGGGAGACACAGAATCGGAAGCAGGCTCCCAGCTCTGAGCTGTCAGCACAGAGCCCGACGCGGGGCTCGAACTCGTGAACTGTCAGATCATGACCTGAGCCAAAGTCAGACATTCAACTGACTGAGCCCCCCAAGGCACCCCATAGTTTTCATTTTTAAATAAACCCAGTCCCCGCACAGGATGCATGTGCCCTCGGAAGCTGCGTGCCTTCTCAGTCCTTGAGTGCTTCCCCCCTCTTTCCATTCCACGTGGCGCTTGCGTTTTCTTTTTTTCCTAAACAATTGCCAAAAGCACAACTTGGCATTGATAGGAGGTCGCGGACAGGATCGGAGCGGGACCTCACGTGGAAGCAGCCCCGTCCTCGGCCGGCGTACGTGGGGCACTGCTTTGGCCCCCCTAACACTCCGCACGCCGCCTGGCGCCCCCCGGGGTCCTCCTTGCGCCCCGGGGGGCCCCGCGCACACCGCGGGGGGCCCAGGCGGAGCGGCTGGTGGTGGCGATGCCCTTGGCCGCCCCAGCTCACGCCTGCCTGTGTCTGCCTCAGTTCAACCTGGTTTGTGATCAGAAGCACCTGAAGGAGACCTCGCAGTCGGCGTTCATGGCCGGGCTCCTGGCCGGGGCTCTCATCTTCGGGCCCCTGTGTGACCGGTGAGAAGTTGACCCGCTCACCCCTAGGTGTGCTCCCAGGTCGCCGGTAGTTTCCCCCCACGCGCTTCCCTGGTGTCGCGAAAGGCCCTGTTCCCTGCCCCTCGGACAGAGCTCACCGGGTTGGGGCCACGTGTCCCTGGGAGGCAGACAGCCCAGGGCCTGGGCCCCCCGCGCTTCCGTCCCCACAGAGACAGTCCCCCACGGACCTGCCCCTCTGTGACCCCAGGATTGGCCGCAAGGTCACTGTGCTGGTGCAGCTGCTGCTCCTCGCGACCGTCGGCCTGGCCACGGCCTTCGTGCCCAGCTTTGCGCTCTACGTGGCCCTGCGCTTCGTCGTGGCGACTGCCGTCTCCGGCTTCTCCTTCAGCATTGTCACCCTACGTGAGCATCCAGGCCCCCCGCCTTCAGCCCCGGGGTGAGGCCTTGGGGTCTGGGCTGGCCACCTTCCTGACTGCCCTGGGGGAGCCTTGTGGGGCACCCACGCCCCAGGTGGGACTGAGGCCCAGCCTGCCAGAGCAGCGTCCGGGCAGTGACGGGGCGGGAGCCGCAGGGCCCGGCTCAGTCTCTGTCCGCACAGTTACAGAGTGGGTGGGGCCCGCCAAGAGGACCCAGGCCGTGGTCCTGGCCCAGTGCACCTTCTCCGTGGGGCAGATGGCGCTGGCCGGGCTCGCCTACGCCGTCCGGAACTGGAGGCATTTCCAGATGGCCGGCTCCGCGCCTGTCTTCCTGCTCTTCTTCTACATCTGGTGAGGACGCACTTCCCAGAGCGCACGGCTCACACTCACCAGGAGGGCTGTGAGGTTCTGGGTGCCCCTGGGGGCGGGGCTCCCAGGTCACAGCCATTCCTGGCCTGCAGGGCCCTGCCAGAGTCCGCGCGCTGGCTCCTGACCAGAGGGAGGGTGGAGGAGGCCAAACAAGTGATCCAGAAGGCGGCCTTGGTCAACAGGCGGAAGCTCTCCCCAGAGCTCCTGAGCCAGGTACCCTCACGGCGAGCCCGGCCCAGCCCCTGCCCTTGGCCTGCCTGTCCCCTCACGGTGTGTCTTCCCCCCAGCTGGTCCCAGAGAAGACAGGCCCCTCAGGGAGCCCCCTGGATCTGTTCAGACACCCCCAGCTCCGGAAGGTGACCCTGGTCCTCTTCTACATCTGGTGAGGACGCCAGGGCTGCGGCCCCGCCCTGAGGCCCAAGCCAAAGGGCGTCCCGGCCCCCCCAACCCTCCCCACCCCCGGCAGTAACGGGGACTTCCGGGCACCCCGCAGGTTCGCGGACAGTCTAGGGTACTTCGGCCTGAGCTTCCAGGTCGGTGACTTCGGCCTGGACATCTACCTGACGCAGCTGGTCTTCGGGACGGTGGAGGTCCCCGCCCGCTACTCCAGCATCTTCGTGATGCAGTGGCTGGGGCGCAGGCGGAGCCAGATGCTGACGCTGATCCTGGGCGGCCTCATGTGCGTCGGCATCACCTTCGTCCCAGCAGGTATGAGGGCTGGCCCTCCCTAGCTCCACCGCCAGGCGCGAAGGGAGCGGGGCCGGGGTGAGGCCCGGGGCGGGGCCGTCTGACCTGCACCCTCCCCCAGATCTGCCCGTGGTGGTCACCGTGCTGGCCGTGGTGGGCAAGTTCGCCACGGCCGCCGGCTTTACCATCTCCTACGTGTACTCCGCCGAGCTCTTCCCCACCGTCATCCGGTAAGGCCTGCGGGCACCCGGCCCCCCTCCCTCACCCCTGTCCCGAGCTCACGTCGGAGGCTGGCTCCAGGGGCAGCAGGGGCGATGGGGTCCGGGCGACTGGAAATCTAGCCCGAGTGCCCATGGCACCCCAGGCAGTGGGGGACAGTTATAGAAGTCGGGCCCCGGCCTGGTCCCGACTGGGCCACGGCACAGGTCTTGGAAGGAACGGCTGGGAAGAAGGAGCACTCAGAAAGGGGCAGTGGAGGAACCCGGAGGTGCGGCCTGGGACCTGAGCCAGGGAGACCAGCAGGAGGGCGCAGACGGGCCTGGAGGGGAGAGAAGCCTGGCACGTGGCTGGGCGGCCGCGGTTCCCGGGCAGGAGCAGAGAGCAGAAGGCGGTGGGCCCGGGAGCGCAGCCCTGCGGGCCAGCATGGGAACGGGGCTCTCCGGACTGGGGCCCCGAGCCGCGCTGGGCGTGCTCAGCTGGTACCTGCCTTCCCGCAGGCAGACGGGTATGGGGCTGGTGGGCATCTTCTCGAGGATCGGGGGCATCCTCACCCCCCTGGTGATGCTGCTGGCCGAGTACCAGGTGGCCCTCCCCATGCTCCTCTACGGCAGCCTCCCCATCGGAGCAGGCTTACTCTGTGCCCTGCTGCCCGAGACCCGGGGCCAGCCCCTGAAGGACACCATCCAGGACCTGGAGCCCTGCCCACGGTGAGCTGCTGCCCTTCTCTGAAGCTGAGGCCTCCTCCTCTCTGTGTGTCCTTCGTGGCTTAGCGGCCAACATGAGGCCCTCAGGAGCCACCTAGACGGGCCTTGGGCCAGGCCCCCTCCTCTGGGGAGAGGTGGCGATGGGTACTGCCAGGGGACCGACCCCTGGCCGGTCGGTGATGGCCTCCTGCTCCCGCCAGGCCTCTGGACTCAGCACCTTCAGAAAAGGAAAGCGAGGCTTCAGGAAGAACTTCCGGCCCGGGGGTGACCTTCGTGAGCAGCACGAACCTCTGACCATGTCTCTGGAGCCAGCAGAGAGCTGCCTGAACACCCCCCGGAAATGGCCGGGGACTGCAGCAAGCCCTCCCCCGCCCACCCCACAGAGGGACGCAGCACACTGCTGGCCTGAACCCTGTCCCGGCCCCAGGCCGCCCCGTCCTGAAGTGTCCGGGGGGGCCTCCCTCTTCTCGTCACCCCTCGCCACCTTCCTCACCCCAGCCACACACACCCCCACCTTTCGGGGGCCGGGCCTTGGTGTTTCCTGGGCGTCACTGGCTCTCTAGTAGGCTCGTGGGAGGACGGCTTCTCTGGTCCCCTCCGCCTGCAGGCCCGTGCCCTCAACACAGGTAAGCCTGGAACACGGCAATGGGCAGGGCCTTTCCAAGGACGCAGCATAGGAGGAGAGAAAGCTTGAAGCTGTGGCCATATCCAGGCCAGTAGGAGAAAAGGCTGTGGATGGGAAGGCTGTAGTTCCTTCCAGGGGCTGGGCCAGACCCCAGGACATTTGATCCTGCTGAGAGAGGACTCCGTGCTCCACATCAACGCTTCAGTCGTGCATTCTCTTCAGAGATCCTCCATCCCCTGCCCTGCCTTCATTCAGCTCATGCCTGACCTTGGGGCCCAGGGACCAGCGGTGGGGAAAGGGCAGAGGCTGGGAGTTCCTCTCCTCACCTCCCTCCCCCCTCCCCTCCTGCAGGGCGAGGGGAAAGGGCTTTCTAGCGGGCTGCGCTGGCCTTGCTTCCTTCCCCGTGCGTCCTGGCTAATCATCAGTCAGTGTACTCCGGCAGGCTGCTCCCAGTCAGCTCCTCCGTGGGGACACATCACTGGATTTCTCCGTGGTGCTCCCAGGACCTCTGCCTTGTTCCTTCCTCTGACGAGTGTGCTCACAGCTGACCTCTAGGGCCCCCTCCTCACCTCCTGCCCCAGCACTGCTCCCCACATGGTCTCCCTTACTGCCAGCCCTCCTGGCTGGGTCCCATCGAGTGACCTCCGGCCAGGGTGCCTTCCCGGGTAGCCACCGTGCGTCCTTGCACCAGCGAACAGTGGAAAACAGCTGGCCAGGGCTCTCCCCTACTCCGCCTCCGCTAACCGCCCGCCAGACAGTGAGGTTCAGTCTCTCCCCACAGGCCCCAGGCCTGCAGAAGGGCTCCCTCTGGACCTCCCTTCCCCCCACTCACCTTCCCTGATGGAGGCTGGAGGGAGTGCTCTGTGCTAGTTTCCCATCTTTGTGAATCCAGGATGAAAGTGTCCAGCACGTCTTTTGAATACGTGCATCTTTATTGATGATATAACAAAAGGCAGGCCGACACTCCACACTTCCCTCCCCCAAGGTGGGAGGGGGACTCATGTGACATTTCTCAGGCACTCATGACTGCCCGGGGAACAAAGGAAGGAAAAAGCCCATGGTCACCTGATAAAGATCACGGTGACGAAGCACATAAAACTCCATCAGTCTGTGACTGTCTTCATGATTTACAAGAAAAGCTCAATCCTGAGAATAGTCAGACCTCCTATAGACTCAATTTCCCGGAGCCTTCATGTCACCTCCTCCCTCCATAGGATAAAAAACTCCATACATGGGGCGCCTGGGTGGCTCAGTTGGTTAAATGTCCAAATCCAGCTCTGGTCATGATCTCTCGGTTCGGGAGTTCAAGCCCCATATTGGGCTCTGTGCTGACAGCTCGGAGCCTGGAGCCTGCTTCGGATTCTGTGTCTCCCTCTCTGCCCCTCCCCCACTTGCTCTCTTTCAAAAATAAACATTTAAAAAATGTACAAAAGAAATAAACATTATTACAGATTCGGTTTGGAATGATGGGGACAAGTTCTAGCTTCCTGCCACGTGCCCAATCATGGGATCCAGGCTAACGTCACCCATCGGGTCCACCTGAAAGTCTTTCGTGGCACAGCGTAGTACCCAGGTCTAACCTGCCAGCGTGAAAACACCGGGCATGGCGTTTGGGCAGCGGCCAGTTCACAGCCGGAGGCAACTGCGAGGAATAAGCCCACTGCCTCCAAAGGCCACGCAGAGACTCAGGACCCCGCAGGCCAGGCTTTTACCGACTTTCAGGGAGAGCAGGTGTGGAGGGACCTGCATCCTGGCGGGGGGCGGGGCCACTCCCAGGGGGAAGCCCCTCCCTTGGTTCCTCATTGGCTGAGCGCTGGGGGTCCGGCCTAACCCGGAAGTCGCCTCCGTAAGGCCAAAAAGTAGTCCGATTGGAACATCTCCGAGGAGATGGAGAGACTTCATTCTTCCGCGCAGGCCCATTGCAAGGCCCGCGGAAAATAAGGCCTGGAAAAGAAGAGGGCAGAAGAAGCCGGAAGTGACGTGGCTGCGGGCTGGGGACTCCATTGGGGGGGAGGGGGGGCGTACATGTTTCCCATAGCTGTAAACCTACTGCCAAGTGGGCAGCACGGATTGTGTCTGGGGTTTCTGAACCTGAATCGCCTCCCGTCCCTCTCACTCACGGCAACCGCCTCCGAAACGTGGACACTCGCCTCTTTGAGGCAGAACGGCCTCCGTTCCTGGAAAAAGACTTCGATCACGAAGACCGAGCATAAATCCCTACTGCCTTTGGGCAGGACTTTGAGGCCTTTTCTCTAGGTTTCCTGGGCTGTCGGGGCAAAGCTTTGCCTTGTATGTGACAGAAAGTGGCCCATGGCTTGTTCTGTTCAGAGGGAAGTGTCGTTCAGCCGCCGACAGGACCTGAGCGGAGACGTGTAGGCCTGGCCTTGACTCGCCCCCGAGAAGCTTGACGGGAAAGGGGCTTCATGACACCGGGGAGCGTCCAGGCTGCGCGGACCTGGTGCTTCCCCACGACTGTGTGGACCAGAGAGGAGGCCAGACGGGAGGACACGCAGCAGCACAGCACGACGGTCAGCGAGGCCGGGCCTTGGTGACGGGAGCCCGGTGCTTGGGCTTCCCGTCGTCAAGTGGATGGTTTCATGGGCCCCTTTGCACGAACCCGCGAGGATTCCAGTCTTGGGTGTGAAAGGCGAAGGCCTCTGGCAGTCGGCCCCCAAGGTCCAAGGACATGGGAGAGGAGTGCCAGCCCCTTGCCCCGCACCCCTGCCTCACCTCCTCCCCATCCTCCCCTAGGTCTCAGGCCACGCGGGACCCGCAGGTGTACAATTCATCCGTGGCTGTGAAACCGGGCGGGGCGGGGGGATGCTGGGGCGACTCCGGAGGACCCTGTGGGGTGGACCGAGGCCACTGACCCAGCGTGCGGGGCGGGCAAGGCCCCCGAAGGATGGCACCGGAGGAGAGAAGGAGGTGCCGGCAGGGGGCACGGAAACGTTTCGGTGTAGACCACCGACAGGCCCTTGCTGCAACTGCGAGACGTTCAGAAGTTCTGGAAGCCGCCCTCACGCCATTTTGTTTTAATGTTTTATTTATCTTTTCAGAGAGAATTAAGACAGAGGCAGAGAGAAGGAGACAGAGGATCCGAAGTGGGCTCCCCACGGACAGCAGATATCGGACCACATGTTTAATGTAGAACTTTGTTCTGAGAACGATCAAACCTACGGGTTGTCTCTCTCGTCTTGAAGCAAGCAGGAGGCCCGGTAACATCCGGGTCATAAAACCCGCCCGGATCTGAAGGATGGGTTGGAAGAGGGCACGGATCTGAAGGATGGGTTGGAAGAGGGCACGAGGGAGCAGAGAAAGGGAGGGCATCATACAGTGAAATCCACCGCGAGCACTTACTGCCGCATCCGACCTGGTGATTAAAGGGGCTGATGGCAGCGGAACTGGAGGGAGTGAGAGGCGAACACCTGATGGGGTCCCGTGGGGCTGGGCGCACAGCTCAGCGTCTCTGTGCCCGCCCCCCTCAGAGACACTGCCGAGACTGAGGCCACGCGCTGTGTACCTTGTGTCCCCACATCAATGTCCAAAGCCCAGGCCACCCTCTACTCCCCCCGGCTCCCTACCGGGGTCTCACCCCGTGTCTCTGAAACTACTGTCCCAGCCCTTCTTAGAAGGACACGCGCGCCCCACCTCTTCCTCTGGGCGCCTGGGCTCTCACAGCCGGGGGCCCACCCTTGCTCCTCCTCACTCCTCCTCCTCCTCCTCCTCCTCCTCCCCCCGCTCCCCTGCTCTGCTCTTGCAGAAACCCCCTCCTGACTTGCAGCTCACACAGCCTCGTTCACCTAAAACTACCGGGCTCACCGGCGTCCCTTCCACCCAGCCCCCTGCTGGCGTCCACCTCCAAAATCTCAGCAATCCTCAGCAGAGAAGTCAGTAAATGAAGGCGCCTCTAATTCAGCCTCATCCTTCCGGCTGGCTTGCTCCATTGTCCCTTCCTACCTGCCAGCAATGTGCTGCACACTGGTGGCTTAAAGACACAGATTTGGCCTCCCGCACTTCCTGAGGCTGGGTGCCAGCGGAGTCGGGTTGTGGGGAGGGCTCTTCCTGGCCTTCAGACAGGCGGCCACCTTCTTGCTGTGCCCTCACGTGGCCTTTCCTCCTGGCAAGCACGTGGAGCGGGAGGGAACGCTCTCTCTCCTCCTTTTCTTTCTTTTAATACGAATTTTTGAGAGTGAGAACACAAGCACCTGAGAGCAGGGGGAGGGGGAGGAGAGGGGAGGGGAAGGGAAGGGAAGAGGGGAGTGGGGGGCCAAGAGGGACCGACAGAGGACTGAAAGCCAGCGGGACGGGGCTGGAACTCACAAGCCCAGCTGGGCCAGGAGATCCTGACCTGAGTCAAAGTCAGATGCTTAACCGACTGAGCCGCCCAGGCCCCCTCTCTCTCCTCCTCCTTTAATGCCCTGCATCTTGCCCTGGAGGCCTTCTCCCTTCTGCTGCGGGGAAGGATCTGCCCTGCGTTTCCATATCGGATCCTAGTCTGATCCCAGGTCTGAGCGCAGCTCCTCTCCTTCCCATCCCCTGCCTGAGGGGGGGACCGGGGGGATGGGCAAGTCTGGGAGGGGGGTTTGCGCCCACAGCAGGTGCTCCTGGGCCAGAGCAGTCCACACTGAGGCCTGCTGCCTCTAGGGTCTTGGGCTAGCTGGGCCCCTGGAGAGAGGGCCGCTCCTCACCATCCCCCCCCCCCCCGACTTCCTGCCCCATTGTGACACTGCTCCCTCCTGCAGCCATGGAACCCAAGGGTCCCTTCCGAGTGTCTGGCTGGGCCTGGAGTGTGGTCAGGTGGGCCCTGCCTCGCTTTGCTCTCGGTCCTGTCTCCTGGGAGGAGGGAGGAGGGAGGGGGGCTGTGGAAGGTGGCGATTATGATGACGCCTGGCAACCGTCGGGCTGCGTTCTCAGCGCAGATGTGGATGGGGGCAGGCCGCGACCCCCCGTCCAGCTGAGCGTCTGGAAGGAGCAGCTGCCCTCACGGGAAGTTCGAGCCCCCAGGTGCGGCATCGGGCCGTTTCCCTGCCTCGGGTGAACTGCTGCTCCCAGCTTTACCTCCGTTTTCTGGGCCTCGGTTTCCAACTGCCTGGGGCCTGTCCACCTGGTGAGCGGCCTTTGGGGTCAGCCGAGGGAGCAAGTGCTCCGAGGCCCGTGGGGGGCACACTGAAGGGGTCCCCGTGGGGAAGGCGAGGACAGCTGGCTCCGCACCCGAAAGCCCCAGCGCCGTGAGGAGAGCAAACTTCCCCATCTGGGAAGCCCCTCTCCCCCACACCCCCCCCAACCCCCCACTCTGCATCAGTCTCCGGCAGCTGCTGTAACGCGGCAGCACAAACGCCGTGGCCGAACACAGACCTGTTACCTTATGGCTCTGGAGGTCAGAAGTCCAAACTGGGTCGTACTGGGCTAAAACCAAGCTGTCCGGCCCCGTTCCTTTCTGGAGGCTCGAGGGGAGAATTCGTGTTCTCACCTTTTGTGGCTTTTACAGGCTGTCGGCATGGCTTGGCTCCTGGTCCCCTTCTGGGTTTGAAGCCAGCAATAGTCAAATCTTTGTGTGTGTGTGTGTGTGTGTGTGTGTGTGTGTGTGTGTGTTTATTTATTTTTGTGAGAGAAAGAGACAGCACGAGCTTTGATCCACACATACGGTGTGAAATCTAGTTAGTTAGTACATCTGTCCCCTCACTTTTTGTTTGTTTGTTAGTGAGAACAGGTAAGGTCTACTCGCTTAGCAAACCTTCCGTTATACGGTACAGCGATATCAGTTCCAGTCCCCGTGTTTTATATCATCGGGCCTCACTAGTTGTCTCCTAGTTGACAGTTTGCAGCCTTCCCCCGCCTCTCCCTGTTTCCATCCTCCAGCCGCTGGCAGCCACTTTTCTACTTTCTGTTTCTCTGACTTTGACTTTTTTTCTGTAAGATTCCACATCTAGGTGATCCCGTACAGCACTGGTCCGCCTCTGTGTGACTTATTTCACGAAGCCTCACGCGCTCAGGGTCTCTCTGTGTGGTTGCAAATGGTAGGACTTCTTCCTTCTCTGGGCTGAGTCACGTCTCTCCCTCCGTGTACATGTCTGTATATATACACGTACACGCACATCACATCTTTGTCCATTCGGCCTAAGTGATAAACACTTGCTGTTTCCATTTCTTGGCTATTGCGAATAAGGTCTCAATGAACACCAGAGTGTAGATTCCGCATCAAGATCGTGATTTCAGTGCTCGCTTCGGCAGCACATGTACTAAAAACGATAGTGATTTTATTTCCTTTGAATATATACCCAGGAGTGGAGTTATTGAGTCACATGGTATTTCTGTTTTCTTTATTTATTTACTTCGAGGAGCATCTGTAAGTGCCTTCCCCGAGGGCTGCGCCACTTTGCACGCCCACCAGCAGCACACACGTCTTTTCTCGCCAACCCCGCCAACTGCTGTGACCCTCTGTCTTTGTGACGTTAGCCATTCTGACAGGTGCGAAGTGGTATCTCATTGTGTTTTGTTTTGTTTTGTTTTATTCTTCTTTTTACAGAGAGACAGCGTGAGCAGGGGAGGGTCAGAGAGAGAGGGAGACACAGAATCTGAGGCAGGCTCCAGGCTCTGAGCTGTCTGCACAGAGCCCGTCGCGGGGCTGGAACCCAGAAACCGTAAGATCGTGACCTGAGCCGAAGCCGGAGGCCTAACCGACTGAGCCCCCGGGCGCCTCTCTCATTGTGTTTTGTATTTCCCTGATGATGAGTGATGTTGAGTACTTTTTCATGTGTCTCTTGACCACTTGTCTTCTTTGGAGAAATGTCTATTCGGTTTCTCCACCCATTTTTAAATTGGATTATTTGCTTTTTTTGCTACTAAATTACAGGAGTGCTTTCATTTTTACCATGTGTAAGGGCACAGTTCATTGGCATAAAGTACATTCACGCTGTTGTGCAGCCTCCACCGCTCTGCGTCTCCTGAACTCTTCCATCGTTCTCACCTGGAACTCTGTACCCATTAAATACGTCCCCATTCTCTCCCCCCACCCCCCCGCCTACCCCGGCCCCTGGGAGCCAGTGTTCTACCTTCTGTCTCCTCTGGGTACTTCATCCAAGTGGAATCGTATAATATTTGTCCTGTTATGATTGGCTTATTTCACTCAACACGAGGTCTTCGAGGTCCATCCATGTCGTAGCACGTATCCGAGTTTTATTCTTTTGAAGCAGAATAATACCCCATCGTGTGACTGTGTTGCTCGCCTGTTCATCCATCGATGGACACTTGGCTTGTTTGTGCCTTCTGACCTTTGCCAGGACTCTGCGTCAAAGGTGGGCACGCGCAAACGTCGGTGTGCCTGCCTGCGGTCCGGTATTTTGGAGGTTTACCCAGACGTGGCCTCGCTGGATCCAACGGAAACTCTTCTTAGTTGTTTGAGGAGCTGCCGTCTGCTTCCCACAGTGGCTGCGCCACTTACGTTCCCACAGTGCCCGGGGCTCCACTTCCCGCGCACCAGTCCCTGTCTTCTGTGTGCTGGGCCATCCCAACCCGTGCCTTGCACATGTTCTGTTAGATTTGTTTCCAGTTGTGTTTTCTTAATATTATAAGGTTTCCTTTCTCAAGTAACCTGTTTTTTAAAATCTTGCTTGAAATAATTTTAGTTTCAACAAATTTGCAAAGTTAGAGGATTCCCTTTGATTCGATACCCACCTTCCCCTAATGCTGGCATCTTCCATAACCACAGCGCAGTGCCCTAAACCAGGAAGGACACTGACACCATGTCACTCGCTAACCCGGAAATCTGACTTGAGTCTGGAGAGTTGCCCCACTAGTGTTCTTTTCCTGCTTTGGGGTCCAGTTTAGGACCTCGCACTACATTTATTTAGTTAGTTATGTTTATTTATGTACACTATTTTTACAAATCGTCTGAGCTAGCCAGTGTCTGTAATTTCTCCAGATTGTGCCACACGGCAGTGACCGTAAGTAAACCATTCCTGTTTCTGATGATACCCTCTGCTCCTGGAAGTCCGCAGCGGTCCTCCCGGGAGCAGAGCGAAGGTTAAGGTTGTCCCTACATGCTCTGCTTCCCCAGCCTGTAATTTCAGTCCTTTGGTTAGTTTTTCATTTTACGCATAGGTGATGCATCAAACTTCGCGTGTGAGTTAAGAAAGAATTAATTCAGTTGGTCAACATTTCACCTTGTACCACAGACATATTTTTGGGTGATATAGTTAACTTTTAAAAGTCAATGCAGTGGCACCTGGGTGGCTCAGGCAGGTGGGCATCGACTCTTGATTTCGGCTCAGGTCACGACGTGGAGCCGGCTTGACTATCCCCCTCCTCCTCCCTGGCTTGCACTCTCTCTCCTAAGAAAAGAAAAAAGTAAATGCAATCTTCCTGAACTATTTTATTTGGTCCAAATTTTTTATTTAAAATTGATATTCTTGGGGCACCTGGGCGGCTTAGTCGGTTGGGTGTCCAACATCGGAGCAGGTCACGGTCTCGTGGTTCGTGAGTTCCAAACCCCACATTGGGCTCTGTGCTGACAGCTCAGAACCTGGAGCTGCTTCAGATTCTGTGTCTCCCTCTCTCTGCTCTGTCTCTGTCTCTCAAAAATAAATAAGCATTAAAAATTTTTTTTATTTTAAATTCTTTTTTAAAATTTTTTTTGTTTTTTATTTATATATGAGAGACAGAGAGAGACAGCACAAGTAGGGGAGGGTCAGAGAGAGAGGAAGACACAGAATCTGAAACAGGCTCCAGGCTCTGAGCTGTCAGCACAAAGCCCGACGTGGGGCTCGAACCCGATCATGACCTGAGCCAAAGCTGGACACTTAACCGACTGAGCCACCCAGGTGCCCATTAAATTTAAATTATTTACCTCACAATTATAAAAGGAAAAGGAAATAATGCTTGAAATGTTAACTCTAGCTCTTTAAATAAAGAATAACTTTGGTTTAAAAACTTCTCCTTGAACAATTACCTGGACAAACCTCCTTGCCACTGTCTGTAGCCAGCTTTTATTTAAATAAACATTTTTTAAAATGAGGTTAAACATTGTAATGTACAGTACAAATGGTACAGGGTATGAGAATCTTTAGCTAAGTTTACTATACAAAAAAGGCGTAAGTAATCAGTTACAGAAACATTGATAGATGACAAAAAACGTGGCTAATGTCAGTACAGAGGCGCCCGCTGATTTTCAGCAGCGCGGCCCCCAGTATGACTCTTCCCCTGGAAGTGAAACTGTGGGGGGAGAGAGAGAGAGAGAGGGAGGGAGGGAGGGAGGGAAAGCAAGCAAGCAAACTCTCGGGAACACAATTAAGGGGGGGAAGTCGAGCCACAGGAAGCTTCCACAGTTAGTGGATGGATAGGCTTCATGACGTAGAAAAGATAGTCTAGGGGCACCTGAGTGGCTCAGTGTATTAGGCGTCAGACTCCAGGTCCGGTCATGACCTCAGGGCTCATGTGTTCGAGCCCTGCTTTGGGGCTGTCTGCTCTCAGCGAGAGCCCCTTTCCCCTCTCTTTGTTCAGCTTGATCATATCATCAACATAAAGTTACACAGATTAGATCTTTTCTTCTCCATCCCCTTCAATGTTGTTCTGATGTTTATAACACTTACGTTTGCCACTTGGATTTTTGCTTTGTCCTGATTAATTTTGATTACATATTTAAGGAGGGGCTGTATGTGAAACATGCTGTGGTTCTAAGGGTCAGAATTATACACAAAGCTATTCTTAGATCGGCCAGGATGCAGAGAAACGGGAACCTTGTGCACGGCTGGTGAGAGGGCAAGCCGGTGCAGCCGCTCTGCAAAACAGTATGGAGGTTCCTCAAAAAATTAAAAACAGAACTCCCCTATGACCCAGCAATTACATTGCCAGCTATTTATTCAAAGGATACAAAACTGCTGCTTCATAGAGAGACATGTAGCCCCGTGTTGAGAGAAGCATATCAACAATAGCCAGGTTCTATAAAGAGCCCAAATGCCCACGGACTGATGGATGGATGACTATGTGATTTATATATATACACAACGGAATACTCAGCAATGAAAAAGAGTGAAATCCTGTCATTTGCAACCACGTGGGTGGAACTGGAGGGTATTATGCTAAGTGCAATAAGTCCGTGAGAGAAAGATAAATACATGATTTCACTCGTGTGGATTTTAAGAAACAAAACAGAAAAAAACAGAGAGGGAGGCAAACCGTAGAGGCTTTTATACACAGAGAACAACCTGAAGTGTGTCGGGGTGGGGATGGCTGAGTGGGGGATGGGCACGAAGGAGGGCGTTTGTTGGGATGAGCACAGGATGTTCTAAGTAAGTAACGAGTCAGTAAATTTTCCTGCCGTCATCAGTACACTATATGTTAACTAATTTGGATTTAAATAAAACTTAACATTTTTAAATAAATAAGTAAATAAATAAATACATTAATCAATAAACCGGGTACCAGATGGTGACAAGCTCTCTGGCAAAAAATAAAGTGAACTAAGAAGGATGGGGAAAAAATAATACAATGAACATGAAAATGTTTGTAAACTATAGAAACTACAATTATAAGTTGTTATTATTTATGATAATAATATATTTACTTTCTTTTTGTTTAAAAGAAAGCTGTATGTAAAGAAGTGCCCCCCCTCTTCCCTTCAACCCCGTGCACCTGCTTCTCTCATAGATAAGTAATCTCATTAGCGCGAGCCTGACGTGTCCTGTATTTTCGTCCTGCAAATGAGCACAGACCTCTGTTGATTACACAAAGGGCACATCCTACCTGTGTTCTTGAGCATGCGGCTTTTTTTGCTTATCAGTGTGGGCGGGACATCATTCCATATCAGTTCATAGAAGTTCTCCTCGTTCTTTTTCACAGCTGCATAATATTCCGCGGGGCAGATCCACCATCCTTTATCCAACCAGGGTCCTAAGTGGGGACATCTATGTTGTTCTCAGCATTTGGCAATACCACCAATGCGGCGGTGAGTAATCTCACCCCTGTGTGTTTTCTTACAGGCGCAAAGTGTATCTTCAGAGTAAATTCCCAGGAGTGGGATCGCTGAGTCAAAAAGTAAGTGCGTATATACTTCTGTCGAGTGTGTCCGTGGTCTCTAGGGACACCCCCCCTCCCAGTTCTGTGATATATGCGCTCATAGGCCTCAGAAATTGTTATGCCCACAGCCAAACTTTACTACAGCACAGAGAGACAAAGCAAGGTCACTAAAGGGGAAACACGCATTACTGGAGGCTGAGGGGGTGCTTCCAGCGGAGTGATCCACGGGGTCCCAGCCCCCCAGCAGTGAACAGTGGGGACATAGGTCTTTTCTGCCAGGAGAGCGTCCTCGAGCGTAAGCGCTGAGGGGTTGTACTGGGGGTGGTCACCTAGACACACAGTACCTTCAGGATTGACCGCAGTTCCTGAAACTTCATGACTCAGCTTCAGACCCGAGGAAGGACGGATGTGTCCGTATAAGGCACAGATCACGTGGTCAGGCCGGTCCGGTGGGGCTCAAAGTTGCAGGCGTGCAAACACGCTTAGCAGTTTGTAGCCCGGGGCTCAATTCCCAGAAGCCGGCTGGGGGCCGGTCACACACACAGGTTCTACGAGAACATGAAAGATTGAAGCAGCTCAGGGGCCTGGCCTACCTCTCCTGCATGTTAGGTATTAATAGCCTGATTGTCCTGCCGAAGATCTGTACCAATTTGCATTCCCAGCATCAACAGAAATCTGTTTCCTTGTGGCCTCACCAACAAAATGTGTTCTCATAACTTTTCAATTCTGCCAATCTGAGAGCTAAAAAATGCTATCTTAGTATTGTTGTAATTTGCATTTCTCTAATTTCAAGTGAATTTGAACATTTTCCCATTAAAATGGTACAGTTTTACAAATTTAATGGTTTGGGGTTTACAGACATGTAATTGACTTTTTAAAAACTGCTTATGGATTTTGAGAGAGGGAAAGAAGCAGAGAGAGACAGGGAGAGAGAGAGTCCCAAGCAGGCCCCATGCCGTCAGCACAGAGCCCAGCCCGGGACTTAATCTCGCCAACCGTGAGATCCTGACCGGTGCCAACGCCGGAGTCAGACTCTTACCCGGCGGAGCCACCGTGGTGCCCATGAACGCGGCTTTCATAGAGTCACTTTACGCTCAGCCGGCTTGCTGATTTCTCCTTTTGTTTCTAATTATTTGTAGATTCTTTGGGGTTTTATCTTCTTTCCGATCCTTATACTTCCCTTTTATTTTTAAAGGGAATAATTCTAAAGTTTCACCTTTAGGATATTTTTGGGAAGGGAGTAGATTCTCTCTATTGGATAAAAAAAAATTTCAATTTTGTCTAGAATTTTTTAAAAAATCATGGATTGCCATTGAATTTTATCAAATGCATTTTCTGTGTCTCTAAACATGATCATATGGCTTTTCTCCTTTAATCTATTAAGTATTTATGTGCTTTCTAATAGTGAAGCCATCTTTGCATTTCTAGTTTAAGTTTTTTTAAACAATAATTTATTTTTGAAAGACAGAGACAGACACAGGCAGGGGTAGAGGGTAGAGAGAGGGAGACACAGAATGCAAAGGAGGCCCCAGGCTCTGAGCTGTCAGCACAGAGCCTGACTCAGGGCTCAAACCCACGAACCATGAGATCATGACCTGAGCTGAAGTCAGATGCTTAACCGACTGAGCCACCCCGGTGCCTAGTTTAAAACTGACTTGATCATGGTATATATTTCCTATTTGTACATTCTTGAATTTGATTTACTAACATTATACTTTGAGTTTTTACATTTATTTTTATAAATGAATTAATCTATAATTTCCACTGTTGTACTGTAGTTTTCTAGTTTTGTGACTGAAGTTAGAATGATCTCTCTTCTTAGTTCCTGGGGAAAAAAAACTAGAAAATGATGTGTTTCATAGATGTTTGGTAGACCTCCTGTCAAACATTTTGGGTCTAGTGTTTTCTTTGTGAAAAGATTCTTAACTTCTGCATTTATTTCTTTCATCATTGTAAAACTTGTACGGCTTTCTATTTATTCTGGAGTCCATTGGATTCATTTGTTTTAGGAATTTAATTCATCTAAGTTTAAAATTCATTGACATAAAGTTGATATTAGCATTTAGTTAATATTTTTAATATTCCTGTTTATTCCTTTTTTTTCCATATGTAAAAGTGTCTATTGTACTTTCTGGTTTTTAATTTTTATTTAATTTCCTCAGAGATGCATCTAACTTACTCATCTACTTAAAGAACCAAGTTTGGACTTTATTGATTCTCTTATGATATATATATATTTTAAATACATATAAAATATATTTTTTAAACTATTTTTTTAACATTTATTTATTTTTGAGAGACAGAGCATGAGCATGAGCAGGGGAGGGGTAGAGAGAGAGGGAGATGCCAAATCCGAAGCAGACTCTGGATTCCGAGCCGTCAGCACAGAGGGTGATGCTGGCCTTGAACCTACAAACTGTGAGATCATGACCTGAGCCAAAGTCGGATGCTTAACCGACTGAATATATGTGTGTGTGTGTGTGTGTGTATACATATATATATTGTTTATTTACTTTGAAAGAGACAGAGACAGTGTGAGTGAGGGAGGGGCAGAAAGAGAGAGGAAAAGCGACACAGAGTGACAGAGAGAGAGAGAATCCCAAGCAGGCTCCCTGCTGCCAGCACAGAGCCCAATGGAGGGCTTGAACCCACAAAAGCACAAGATCATGACCTGGGCTGAACCCAAGAGTCAGACACTTACCCTGCTGAGCCACCAAGGCGTCCTGTCTCTTAATTATATTCCTGACTTCTGTTTATCTCTGTCTTAACTGTATTATCTCCTTCCTTTACTTATTTGGATTTATTCTTTTGTTCTTCCCCCCCCAACTTTTTATGATGGGCATTTTGTTTGTTTTCAGTCTTCTGATTTTCAATAGGAACTCCCACAGGGTACCACCTTTTATGTCACCCACAAGTTTTAATGTGTCATCACTCATGATGACTCATTTGTTAAGTATTTGTAAATTTCCATTATGATCTCTTCTTATAAATTCTTTCTTAAGTATTCACAAGTTTTTAAAATCATATATATATTTTAACTCATATAGATTATATCAATATCTATATATATTTATAAGACTTAAAAATATAGATAGATAGGGGCAACTGGGTGGCCCAGTTGGTTGAGCGCCCAACTTCCGCTCAGGTCATGAGCTTGTGGCTCGTAAGTTCAAGCCCCACATCAGGCTGCTGCTGTCAGCCTATCAGCACAGAGCCCGCATTAGATCCTCTGTCCCCCTTCTCTCTACCCTTCCCAAACTTGTGCTCTCTCAAAAATAAATAAATATTTAAAAATATATCTATAGATTTAGATATTCCATGTCCATGGATTAGAAGACCCTATATTATTGTTCCTAAGATGGCAGTTCTTCCCAACCTGACCTAAGTCAGCAGGTTAGGGGTGCTGGGCTGGCATGGCCAGTGGAGCATGTAACTCTTGATCTTGTGGTTGTGAGTTCAAGCTCTAGTTGGGTTAGGATTACCTAAAAATAAAAACTTTTGTTTTAAGTTTATTTATTTTGAGAGAGAGAGAGAGAGAGAGCGAGCGAGCGACCATGGACATGGGAAGGCCAGAGAGTGAGGGAGACAGAGAATCCCAGACAGGCTCCATGCTTAGCAGGGCTCGATCTCAGGACCAAGAGATCATGATCTGAGCCAAACTCAAGAGTTGGACATTCAACCAGCTGAGCCACCCAGGTGCCCCTACTGAATAATAAAATCTTTAAAAAAAATAACAGCTAGTTATTTGGCAGATATCAACCAGCTGATTCTAAAGTTCATATGGAGGGGCACCTGGGCGGCTCAGTCAGTTAACCGTTCGGCTTCAACTCGGGTTGTGATCTCATGGGTTCGAGCCCCCATAAGGTTCTGTGCTGACAGCTCAGAGCCTGGAGCCTGCTTCAGATTCTGTGTCTCCCTCTTTCTCTGACCCTCCCCTGCTCACACTGTCTCTGTCTCTCAAAATTAAATTAAAAACATTAAAAAAAATTAAGTTCATATGGAAAGGCAAAAGACCCAGGAGAGTCAGCACAATAGTGAAGAAAAACCAAGTTGGAGGACTCACTCCTTGATTTCAAGGCTTACTAGGTAAAGCTCCCATGATCAAAATGGCATAGAATTGGCCATAGAATAGACACATAAAGCCATAGCACAGAATAGAGCCCATAAATATAGTCAACTGATCAAAGAAGCAAAGACGATTCAATGGAGAAAGCATAGGCTTTTCTGTAATAATTGAATATGCTGTAAGCACTGAACGTCCATAGGCACAAATGTTAACCTACACATAGATCTTAGGCGTGCCCAGTGACTCAGTCAGTAAGTGTCCAACTCTCTTTTTTATTTAATGTTTTTTTTTTTTGAGAGACAGAGAAAAAGTATGAGCAGGGGAGGAGCAGAGAGAGAGGGATACACAGAATATGAAGCAGGCTCCAGGTTCTGAGCCATTAGCATAGAGCCCGATGTGGGGCTTGAACCCACGAACCACAAGATCATCACCTGAGCCAAATACAACGCTTACCTGATGGAGCCACCCAGGTGCCCACTGACTCTTGATTTCAGCTCAGGTTGTGATCTCAGGGTTTCATAGGTTTGAGCCCCACATCAGGCTCTGTGCTGACAGTGTGGAGCCTGCTTGGAATTCTCTCTCCTCTATCTGCCCCTCTCCCACTCTCATTGTCTCTGTCTCTCTCAAAAAAAAAAAAAACTTTAAATGTAGATTTTACACCCTTTACAAAAATGAACTCAAAGTAGATCACAGGCCTAAATGTAAAATACAAAACCATAAATCTTCTAGAAGAAAACAAAGAAGAAAATCTAGGTGATCTTAGGTTTGGCAATAAATTTTAGTAAAAAGTTTTTAAGTTTATTTATTTTGAGAGAGAGAGAGAGCAAGTGGGGGAGGGGCAGAGAGAGAGGAGAGAGAAAGAATCCCAAGCAGGCTCCATGCTGTCAGCACAGAGCCCAACATGGGGCTCGAGTTCACGAACCCTGAGATCATGACCTGAGCTGAAATCAAGAGTTGGATGCTTAACCAAACGCACCACCCGGGTGCCCCGGCAATGAATTTTTAGGAACAATGCTTCGACTTTTCAAAAGATGCTGCTAAGAAAATAAAAAGGCAAGCCCAGACTGGAGACTATATTTGCAAAATGCATATCTAATAAAAAGACTTGTATCCAAAATAGACAACAAAATCATAACTCAACAATAAGAAAACAACTATCCCACTTTATAAATGAGCAAACAGTCTGAAGTGCTGATCTCCCAAAGAAGACCTACAGAGGACAAATCAACATGAGAAGACACACAACATTGTTTGTCACGAGGGAATCACAGTTTAAGGGAATCGAGGATCGGAAAAACGCGGCACATCTATCAGAGTGGCTAAAATCCAGAAATCTGACAACACCGATTTCTGGCAAGGGTGCAGACAGACAAGCACTTCCGTTCCTTGCTGGTGGGAGTGCAAAATGGTACAGCCACTTTGGAAGAGTGTTTGGCAGTTTCTTACAAAGCTAAACATAGTTTTTACCATATGATCCCGCACCGTGTTCTTAGGTATTTACCCAACCGACCCGAAAGCCACATTCACTCAAAACCCTCCGCGCAAATATTTATAGCAGCTTTATTCACAACTGCCAAACATTGGAAATGACAAGATGTCCTTCAATAAGGGAATGGCGACACAAATGGTGCTAAGTAGATAGAGCAGAATATGACTCCGTGAGGAAAAAATAAAAAGAGCTATCAAGCCATGAAAATGTATGGATCGCCCTTAAAGTGCAGATTGCTAAGTGAAGGAAGCCAGTTGGAAAAGCTGTGTACTCCGTGATCCAGCTACATGACATCCATATACTCTATGATTCCGGCTACATGACCTTCTGGAAAGGCCAGAGACACAGTACGAAGGTCAGTGGTACCAGGGCTGTGCGAGGAGGGACAAGGGTTGACAGGTGGGACACAGGACTGTTTTCCCGGGCAGAGAAATTTTTGTGTGATGCTCTGTAGTGTCGTGGACACACAACCCTCTGCATCTGTCAAGCCCCCTAGGACAGAGCAGAGAGTGAACCTGACATATGCAAGTTTTAAAAAATCATTAAGACCACCAAGGGGTCCCGGGATAGAAGGCGGACTCTGACAAACAACTATAACTGTATTACAAATGTGTGAAAAATATACAAGAATTTTTTTTTTTGAGACAGAAAGAGAGAGTGCACCCCAGCACATGCATGGGAGGGGGGAGGGAGAGGGAGAGAAAATCTTAAGCAGGCTCCATGTCCAGTGCAGAGCCCTACATAGGGCTCAATCCCACGACCCTGAGATCATGAGCTGAGCTGAAATCAGCAGCCAGATGCTTGGGGCACCTGGGTGACTCAGTTGGGTAAGCGTCCGACTTTGGCTCAGGTCATGATTTCACAGTTTGTGGGTTCAAGCCCTGTGTCAGGCTCTGTGCTGACAGCTCGGAACCTGGAGCCTGCTTTGGATTCTGTCTCTCTCTCTGCCCCTCCCCCACTCATGCTCTGTCTCTCTCTCTCAAAAATAAACATTTAAAAAATTAAAAAAAAAAAGAGATGCTCAAATGATTGAGCCACCCAGGCGCCCCCCAAATATATAAGAATTCTAGGGGCGCCTGGGTGGCTCAGTTGGGTAAGCACCCGACTTCAGCTCAGGTCATGATCTCATGGTTTGTGGGTTCGAGCCCCGCATCGGGCCCTGTGCTGACAGCTCAGAGCCTGAATCCCCCTTCAGATTCTATGTCTCCCATCTCTGCCCCGCTCATGCTCTGTCTCAATAATAAATAAATAAATGTTTTTAAAAACAAGAATTCTAAAGCCATTAAGCTGTTTGTTAGTGACTTCTAACTTAATCGTGTGGGAGTCAGAAGACAATTTTTGACGATTCTTGAGATTTATTGAGGCTTGGTTTATTGCCTAGTACACGATAAAGCTTTGCAAATGCTCCGAGGAGACATGAGGAAAATGTGTATTCTCTAGTGGTTAGATGCAGGATTTGACAAATGGCCATTAGAAAAATCTCGTTAATTGTGCTATTGAAGGAATCTTTATCTTGGCTATGGTTTTGTGGTTTTGTATATTTGACCCCTTGGAGGGGCGCCTGAGTGGCTTAGCATCTGACTTTTGATTTCAGCTCAGGTCATGACGTCATGGTTTGTGGGATCAAGCCCTGGGTCGGGCTTGGTGCTGACATGGAGCCTGCTTAGGATTCGCTCTTCTTTCTCCCTCCGCCCCTCCCCCACTCACATGTGTGAGCACGTGTGCTCTCTCTCACTCTCTCTCAAAATAAATAAACTTAAAAAACAAAAGATGCATGGAAATTTCTCATTATGATATTGGAGCTGTCAATTTCTCCTGTTAGTTATACCCATTACTGTTTTATATATTAGAAGACATTTGTTAGGCTCATATATATTTAAAATTAACATCTGTGGTGTACCAAACTTTTATCTTTAGATAATGAATCTCTCTATTCCAAATGATGCTTTATCTTTTTATTTTGTTTGATAGTAATGTAGCTAAATCAGCTTTCTTTCTTTCTTTTTTTTTTATTTGAGAGAGACAAAGAGAGTGCAAGTGGGAGAGAGAAGCGAGGGAGAGAGAGAGAGAGAGAGAGAGAGAGAATCTTAGGCTTCACACTCCGTGCAGAGCCTGATGCGGGGCTCAAACTCACAAACCGTGAGAATGTGACCTGAGCCAAAATCAAGAGTCCGTCGCTCAATAGACTGAACCACCCAGGTGCCCCTAATCAGCTTTGTTTTAATGACTGTTCGCCTAACTTTTCCCCTTGACCTTCCGTGCTTATTCTTTACTCATGCCCCCTCACAGGGTGACCAAATCGTCATACAAATCAAAACTTATGCGAGGCTAAGGGGACACTATGAGTCATTACACCAGCCCGACAGACATGAGCGGGGTGTGCTCTGGGAGAATTGGCAAATACTGGCCACGCTCTGGAAAAACAGCATATGAATCTGACTTTTAAAAGGCTCAACCCAATCATCTCTTTTAGAACGAGTGACAGTCGATGTCCTGTCTCTCATTTCTCCAGTCTCAGTGATTGCCATCCACTTTTTCTGGGTTTTTTTTTTTCCCCTCTTTCTCTGACTTCTTTTGGATTGCGGGTTTGTATTTGTGTTTCCTGTTCATCCACCTGTTCCCACTACTGTTCCGAGTGTATCTTTGGAGTAGTTGTCCTTTCAATTTTACCATGCATATGTAAATTGGAGCTCGTGGTTTCTCTGTCCTACACCCCAAACAACAGGAAGGTTTCAGGATGGGGCGCCTGGGTGGCTCGGTCAGTTGAGCATCTGACTTCAGCTCAGGTCATGATCTTGCGGTTCACGAGTTTGAGCCCTGCATTGGACTCTGTGCTAACAGCTCAAAGATTGGAGCCTGCTTCAGATTCTGTGTCTCCTTCTCTCTTTGCCCCTCCCCTGCTCATTCTCGGTCTCTCTCTCTCTTTCAAAAATAAACATTTAAAAAAATAAAAAACAGGGGCGCCTGGGTGGCTCAGTCGGTTGAGCGTCGGCTTCGGCTCAGGTCATGATCTCACAGTTCGTGGGTTCGAGCCTCGCGTCGGGCTATGTGCTGACAGCTAGCTCAGAGCCTGGAGCCTGCTTCAGATTCTGTGTCTCCCTCTCTCTCTGACCCTCCCCTGCTCACACTGTCTCTGTCTCTCAAAAAAAAAGTAAAAACCATAAAAAATTTTAAAAAAAAATTTTAAAAATAAAAAATAAAGTTTGCAGGATATTTTGGTTCTTCCTGACATATACTATTGTTGCCCGGCTTTTCCCCTTTGTTTTCAATCCCACAATGGACAGGGTCTTTATTATTTAATGCAAACAATATTTGGATTTGCCTACATGTTTACCTCTTTTGATTGCTCATTGCATCTGAGGCTTTCCTCTTCGTCTTTAGAAATTCCACTAAATCCGATCTTTTGCATGAATGCTCCCTCGATTTTTGACTGGCTATCACTGTCTTTACCCCATTCTTGACAGATAATTTTGATGAGTAAACAATGGTCAGTTGGCTCTGATTTTCTCTTTTCTAAAAACTTTCAGTCTCATCTGGTTCCCTTGCTGCTTACCCACTTTTGTTCAACAGAAGACAGTGATCTGTCTTCTCTCTAGATGTTTCTGAAGACCTTTGTCCCTGGTGTCCTGTGACTTCATTGCAATGTGCATAGCCACGGGTTTCTTTTTTATTGCTCCTGCTTGGGACGTGCTATTTCCCGAGTCTACACATTCATGTTTTCCAAGTTTAAAACAAATGCATTGCTTTTCTCTCTTTAGATTTTGCTTCTCTATTTCTCCCACTGGTCTCCCATGCATGGTAACCTTGTATCTCCTGGGTGTTTTCGCCTCTGTTTCACATTTCGGCTCTATGTTCCAGTTCCCTAATTCTTTGGGTCAAATCTGACTCAGCTCTTTCTTTCAGAGTTTCCGTTTCATTTACAAGTTCAGTGTCTTCCCTCCAAAAATGTCTGGTTTCTGTCAATTCTTGTCATGAGTTCATCTTGTAATTACGACTTGCATTTCTTTGAAAAGTGTGTATGATAGTTCTCTACGGTGTAGACCGTTCGGACACGTGCAGCCGAGCGCTGTTTCCACTGACTCTCAGAATGGGTTGACTTCTCATGACTCATAATCTTTCCTTTCGACCTCTCTGCTGGATTGTAATCTGTGCAGGCTTAACAGAGAAGGCCTGCTTCTGCCTCTGCTGGCGCCCGACCCGGGACCTCGCGCAGCTCCGCTGAGGGTTTCAGCTCGAAACAGTTTTAAACTTCGTTTCCCACCTTGCTGCCAGTTCCAAGGTAATAAGTATCCTTACAGTCAGAATTGCCCCCCCACCCCCCGCTTCCCTGTCCTTCCAGTTCCGATCTATGCTTCTGTCCCCCACTCTCCCCAGGCCTGGCTCCCTGTCTCTCTGCTCAGCACTCCCCAGCCGCCTACCATGGCCTCAGTTTCCTGGCAACTCTTGGTCCAGATATTGGGGGAGGGAGGGGGTTGTTTGTCTGTTGGTTTGTTTTTGAAGGAATTGTCTCCAGAGACTTCTCCTACTTTTTGCAAGACCGTCAGTGTCTCTCTGTGGAAACAAAGTTTCAGCTCTGGGGAAGCTGTGGGACACAGAAGCTTCTCAGAATTTACCCACGACCACAGAAGCACAGCACTTTCAAAACACTCAGTGTACAGAAAATCAGGGGTGAGTGGGCTCATGGGGGGCAAGCGATGTTTACTAACAAGCTTTGTAAGTAAAGGAGGGAACTACAGAGAACATCAAGGCTGGAATCCAAACTACTCCGAGAGAGAGAGAGAGAGAGAGAGAGCGCGAGAGCGAGAGCGCGCCATTTCTGGCCAGCGGCTCCCACTCCGATCTCTGATGTCTGGGGAGCGGTGGCGGCAGACCCCGAGCCGTGGCGTCCTTTCTTTGAACAGATGCTGCAAGAAAGCAACAGCAAGGCAGAGCGCAGACCCTCCTGCCTCTCCAAGAACTTGAACAAGCATGAGGCGCAAGAACACTCCAGCTCCTGGTCTCCGGAGATGCTGTTACGCAGACTGAGGGCCCTAAAAACCAGCCAGGACGACAAGTTTGCGCAGGTCCTGGACGCGGCGGGGGAGTTCGGCGCGTTCCAGCGGAGGCTGGTTGTCCTCACCTTCATCCCGCACATCCTGCTGGCCTTCTTCACCTTTGCTGACTTCTTCGTGTTCACAGCCCAGAAGCCCTACTGCAACACCAGCTGGATCCTAGCAGTGGGCCCCAACCTCACGGAGGCTGAGCAGATGAATCTGACCCTGCCCCGAGAACCCGATGGAAGTTTCCAGACATGCGTCATGTACTTGCCGGTGGCCTGGGACCTGGAGTCTATCATCCAATTTGGCCTCAACCACACGGACTCATGCCAAGATGGGTGGGTCTATCCTGACACCAAGAAGCGGTCACTGATCAATGAGGTGTGGCTTCTCCCGAGTTGTCTAGAGCTACCCCGCAGGCCTAGAGGTGTGCCTGCACCCTCCCTGCACAGGTGGGGACCCTGAGGCTCGGGGAGGGGAAGCAACTGGCACAAGGTCACCCTTCGAGGCAGAGCCAGGGCAGCACCTTAGGGCCCTGCTGTCCAGCCCCGGCCTCAGCTGTCTCAGCCAGGAAGCTAGAGTGGTTTGGGGCGAGGAGACACATGTCAGGCACACCGTTGCCATCTGTCCAGGGAGCTGCTTCTGGAGTTGCAGCTCTGCCCTCTGAACTCACACGAAACAGAGAACCCCGGGAAGAAGCAGCTTTGACCGGCGCCTCTTACAGGGTTTCTCAGCCCGAGCTGCACCTGGGCCCCTCACCCCAGACCCACCCCATTTAACTCTCCAGCCTGAGGCCTGACCTCTGTCTTCCGTGATTCCGTTACCTCTCCGCCTCGTCCCCATTCTGGCCAGGCCTCTGGTCCCCGCTCTCCGGGCCTCTCTCCCGGAGCCTGCCCGGTGCAGGACAGATGCCGAGCAGCTGAGGCAGGCTGCAGGCACGGTGCCTGTCCCTGTCCCAGGCGTCTTCTGCCTAAAGGCCCCTGGGGCTGGGGGCGGGGTAGAGGGGCACAGGGCTTAGTCTCTCTGGACACAGAAGGCTGACCCTGGCTGGAGACATGGAGCCAATCCTGTATAAACCCCCAGTTTGACTTGGTGTGTGGCAAGGAACAGAACTCGGAAACCGTGCAGACCATCCTCACGACGGGCCTCCTCCTAGGGTCTCTCCTCTTCGGGCTCATAAGTGACAAGTGAGTGTCCGGAGTTCCTGGGAGCCCCTGCCTGCTCCCGGGCATTCAGAGCTAGCGTCTCAAGCTGGGGCAGGTGAGGGCAGGGGCTTGTCCGGGGGCCCACCGAGAGCTCAGGGCCCGGCCCCGGGGTGTCGGGCTGGGCCAGCCAGGGGTCCGCGCGCTCGCTCGGCGCAGCCTCCTTTGGCCGCCCCACAGGCTGGGCCGCTACCCCTCCATCCTGATGTCGCTGCTGGGGCTGATCGTCTTCGGCTTCGGGACGGCCTTCGTCAACACCTTTCACCAGTACCTCTTCTTCCGCTTCGGCGTGTCCCAGGCCTTGGTGGGGTACACCATCAGCAGCGTGTCTTTAGGTGAGGCCCAACCGCGGGGTGTGGGGAGGGGCGGGGCAACGCGGAGGCGGGGCCGGTGAAGGGCGGGGCGATCGTGGGCCAGGCTGGCTGAAGGGGCAGGGGGAGGGACCTGAAGGGGCGGGGCAGCGCGGGGGCGGGGCGCTCGTGGGGCGGGGCGCTCGTGGGGGCGGGGCTGGCTGGTACTCCTAGGACCCCGCTGGACTAACAGTGCTGAGGCCCAGCGCAGGCCGGCAGTGGAGGGAGGAGCTGCCACTCCCAGATACCTGGAGGTGCGGAGACTGTGCTCAGGCCGCCCTTCCACCCTCATCCCCCATCCTAGTCCCCTCGTACCGCCCACATCCCCCCTTGGGTCCCTTGCATCCCCCCACGAGGCTTATATTGACTGAGCCCTTCGGAAGGACCAGGCGAGCTCCGAACCCTTCACATACTGTCTGACTTCGTCACCGCGGCTCCCTATCCCGCAGCGCTCATCCATCATCCCTTTAACCGAGAAGGATGCTCGCGCCTCAGGAAGCTAGCCAACTTGCTCGGGGCCCCAGACGGGTTACATGAGGAGTACTGTGGATGCCAAAGCCCTCAGTGCCCCTCATTCAGCGTCCAGCCGCCGCGGCCTCGGGAGCCCCGGGGTCCCCGGTGGGAGGCCTCTTCTCGCTGGAGCCTGTCAGAAGGAAGTGGCTTCTCCCCAGGGCCCGAGGCCTAGGTGGCCAAAGCCCCGAGGCACTAAAAACAAGGACACAGATTCCTTGTCTCCCCCCGTGTCAGGCCACGCGTGAGGAGTTGTACCCAGAACTGGGCCATCCCTGAGAGAGACACAAGTGGTCGGCCGATGTGTTCAGAGGGAGCAGTCAGGCTGAGAAAGGACTGGAGCCTCTCTAATACTGGGCCCCGAGCGCAGAAGTTCGTCCACCCAGGCCGAACCATCCGGGGCAGGGCTGCGGATCTCAGAAGCCTGGGTACAGGGGTGGCCCTGGGGACACTGAACTGACCATGCGTTTGTCCTCCTGGCCTTCGCACAGCCACCGAGTGGCTGGTGGCTGAGCACCGGGCCCATGCCATCATCCTGGAACACTGCTTTTTCTCCGTGGGAGTCATGTTCCTGACGGGGCTCGCCTACAGCCTTCCCCACTGGCGGCTGCTGTTTCTGGTGGGCGGGGTACCTGTGTTCCCCCTCATCTCCTACATCTGGTGAGCAAACAGGGCCCGCCCAGTGCTGGGTCCGCTGGGCTGCAAGTGGAGGGGTTCACAGGGAGGGGTGGAGTGGGTGGGATTTTCCCTTGGAGAAAACGGATGTGGATGAAGTGGGAAGGAGCCCAGGGCAGAGCCTCTGGAACCCTGGCGTTAATCCCCATCAGGGGAGACCCTCGGAGATGTCAGAGAAGTAGGAAAAGCGGAAGGCAGAGTGTTGAGAGGCAGGAGCTCAGGACAAGAGAGTGGTCAAGGTTGAAGGCAAGAAAGGTGATGCTGGGGAAGAGTCTGCTGGCCTTGGTGACTTTGAGGTGGCCTCCGTGAGGTTGCAGGGAGATGAGGGAATGGAGAGAGGCTTAAAAAAGGAGCCTCCCCTGAGATGCGTCTGCGGCAGGGCCGGGCTGCGGCGGGGCAGGGGTGAGGTGATGACACGGCTGGGCAGCAGAGCCCGAGTCAGGGGGGTATGTGATGTTCTGACTTGTGGGACCCGAGGGACCAGAGCTAGGAAGGGACAAATGATTGGAGAGGGAGGGAAGAGAAGGCAGATAGAGAGGAAGATACTGAAATCACCTGGTGAAGGGTCAAGTTCAGCGTGAAGGAAGGATTAGGTTTCACCTTGGAGTCATCACGTTTAATCGTTACAACCCTGAAAGATGGGTGTGAGTCTCAGGTCTTAGGGGCTGAAGGGGTGGGGGTGAGGGGAGAACTGAGGTTTCAGAGGATGGAAGCAACTTGCCCAAGGCCACAGCATGGCAGGACCTGGGATGGACTCAGCCCACGTGGCTCCAGAGTCTCTCTGTTTTGCCCAGCGCGCCACACACGACATGGGTTTCACAGGGGCGAGGGCATGCAGGTGGCCTGGGGACCTTCCAAATTCGGCAGGTGCTGATGCCAGGGGGCATGACTCTGTCACGTAGCTTGGAAATAGTGTTTCATGGCTTGACCTTGAAACAGTTTTTTAAAATGTCATTAATGCAATAGAGGCAAGTGGTTAATGACTAAGTCACAGCCAAAAGGTTTATGGTAAAAAATCAGGGGCACCTGGGTGCCTCAGTTAAGCGTCCGACTTCAGCTCAGGTCATGATCTCACCGCTCTGGGTTCAAGCCCCGAGTCAGGCTCTGTGCTGACGGCTCGGAGCCTGGAGCCTGCTTCACGTTCTGTGTCTCCCTCTCTCTGCCCCTCCCCCACTCGCACTCTGTCTCTCTCTCAAAAATGAAAAATTGTTAAACAAAAAAAAAAGTCCACATTCTCAACTCCCCTCAGCGCCCACCCCCCATTCCTTCCCCAGAAGGCTTCGCGCTGGACCCTTAGCTCGCTCTTGTGGGGGACGCCCCCTCGTTCCGCGTTCTGGGAGGAGATGGCTCACTGCATCAGGTCTGTTTTCCAGACGCCACCCCGTCAGCTGTCCTTTGCTGACACTTGACATTATTGCGGTCAGGTTCCATCTCTTAGTTTGAAGAAAGAGTCTCATTTCGATAATTCAGACTCACTTTCAGGCATGAAAAAAAAATCCAATCCGGTCCAATTTAAAGCTTGATCTCGCATCTAGTTCGCAGCTTCTCCCTGGTGGCTGGCTGGCCCAGGCCAGCATTCTGTCCGTCCTCTGTCCACCTGCTGTGTGAGCTTCCGGGTCCTCGGCAGGACATGGGCCATCGGAGAAGAGAGATCAGCGCACAGCAGACGCTGTGTCATGGTCACTGCTGTCTGTGGGGCCGATGCTCAGCTGCAGGCGCCTCGGGCCCGTGCGTGCGTCCTTGGGGCTCAGGGTGTCTTTGGATGCTCTGGGCACTGTCCTTGTGATCGTCCGCACCCTGTCCCTGGCATTCGCTCCACCGCCTCTCCCTGCAGGGGCCTCCTCACCCTAGTGGCGGGGTGACTTCAAGACAGCGGGGTCCGCTTCGCCAAAGATTCTCACCGCCCCCAGCACCCTCCCTACCGCTGCGGGGGGGCTGCCCCGCCTTCTTTCTGGATCACACTCAGGAGGGGGGGCTCCCCCATCTCCGGTTTTGTGTAGGCCCCCAGCTTGAGGGGACGCGGAGTCACCCTCCCTAAGTGACCGTCTGCAGGACGGGGACGCTCTCGCTTTTCCGAACCAGTAAGCTCCAGGCAGCGAGTGGGAGGGCGGACCCCCTTCCGAAAAGCAGCCCCCCTCACCAGGCTCGAATAGATGAGAGCAACCTGGGGCCGGGAACCTTAGCACCAAGGACTAGAAGTTTCCAGCCTCCCACAGTAGCTGGGCGAGATGGTCACCAGACTGCTTTGTGTTTTATTATTATTATTATTATCGTTTTTTTCTGTAAGTCTCGTCCCGAACATGCTAGCACCTCTCTTTAGAAGATGAGGTCATCCGTCATTGTCACTAGCCCTGGGACAAACATCTGCATTGTCACATCTGGCTACATTGCCCTCCTCAGTCTCTGATTTTTTTATTTAAAAAATTGTTTTTAATTTTATTTAAAAAATTTTTTACATTTATTTTTGAGAGACAGAGAGACACAGAGTGAGTGGGGGAGGGGCAGAGAGCGAATGAGACACAGAATCTGAAGCAGGCTCCAGGCTCTGAGCTGTCAGCACAGAGCCCGACACGGGGCTCGAACCCACAAACCATGAGATCATGACCTGAGCTGAAGTCAGACGCTTAACCAACTGAGCCACCCAGGTGCCCCTGATTTTTAAAATTTTCTCAATAGCATTTGAAACCTTGCATTATGAAAATGGAATTGTAAAACACTCTCGAATATTTTCGGGGAATACAAATTAGAATTTTCTTTTTCTTTTTTTTTTCTCCTCCTGCTCCCTATGTTACCTGTGTCCTCTGGACTAATTATTTTTTCCTGCTTGGTTATTTTGGCCCCTGTTTCAATGGGAGCTTTTTTTTTTCCCCAATATTTAGTGGGTTTCAGTCATCCCTTCATCATTAAGAGCAACTTACGAAGAAGCTAAAGAGACTGTGAACAGCAACTGACTTGGGTCTCAAATTTCTAGGAGCCTCAGAATCGATCACACGGGGCGGGGCGGGGTGGGGCGGGGGGTGTGCTTGTTAAAGTTTCAGTGACTGGGCCCTGCCCTCAGCAGGACTGGAGCAGGGCCTGAGAATCTGCATTTCTAACACCATCCCAGGCACTGGTGCTGGTCCGCTGACCACACTGTGAGGACCACTGCCACTGGGTGACCAAATGGCAGGTGCCTTTTCATTGAGGGGGCCCCCCGCCAGGCAGTTGCCCCCAGTGGGTGGTTTTGCCCCCAGTGGATTTGGGAGCAGGGACTGGGCATCGCCACTGGGACTTCCACTCCGTTTCCCTGTGTTTGTCCTCAGTCTCCCCTGTGCTCTGGGGCAAACTACAGAGGGAACCGGAGCCCCGTGTCTGAGGACAGGTGGTCAGGGCGCCTCGCTGCGCGCTGTGCCTGCCGTGCGGCCGCCGGCCAGCAGGCCGGGCTCTGTGTACTTAAGTCTCCCTCGTGCCCGTCTTCACTCCCACTCTTTACTGCTATCCCTTCTCATTCCTGTGGTTCAGGGGGGCATGGGGTCAATCTCCCATCTTTCCGAAGAAGTCCCGGTCGGGTGACTTTCTTTAGGAGAGTTCCCCAGCCTTACCGTGTAGAAGGATGTGGGGGGCCAGCGGCCCGAGGGGAGGGCGGGAGGGGGGCACGCCGAAGGAACGCAGCCCTGTCCAGTGTCCTGGGCACACTCTGCACGGCCGGCCATGGGGTTCCGGCGGGGGCCCTGGGGGAGGGGGACGCGGGGGTCTGCACGGACAGATGGCACAGTTTGTAAAGGCGCCTCATCAGGGCGCTGAGGGCCACACCAACCCCGCCTCTGTGACCTTGGGCAAGTGCTTACCCCTCGAGGCAGGGGATACAATGAGGGTAATCCAGCAAGGTCCAGGGCTGGGCAGGGTTAGACCGGATAGTACTCAGGTAAGGGCATCAGGCACAATCCCGGGGCACATGATAAGCACTTTAAGTGTTCATCTTGGGGATTCTGAGAGCCGGGGGGGATTGGGAAGAACCGGGGACCAAAGTTACACAGAGGTCAAAGGCAGTGGGCAGTGTGCCAGTGTGGCAGGGAGGAAGAGGGGACAGAGAGGACCTCTACTCCCCCGGGCAGGCGGGCTGGGCCCAGGGTCCTGCCCTCCATATTCTGCAGGCTGTTAGGAGACCGGAAATGCCACCCATGGGAGTGGGGGTCTGATGGGAGGTGTGGGTGTGGGGCACAGTGCTCTCAGTGCGCCTGGGCAGGCGCGGCTGACGCCCGAGACAGAAAGGTGGGAAGCTTGTGGAGGGAGCTGAAGGGGAAGGAGCTAGAGGGCAGAGCAGCCCACATCTGGGGTGGCACTGGGGGCCGTGTGTGGCCCGTGGGGGAAGGGCTGACTGCCACACGGGGGCAGGGGCACCCTGAGGTAGATGGTCCCTTTCAAAGCCTCCAGCACCCACGTCACCTCAGGGTGGGGGGCTCTGGCACCTCGGAAGGATGGGTAAGAGCGGGTGGGCCTGGCAGGGCTCTGCCGGAGTCTCCGCGGTGGCTGTTGATCAAAGGGAAGCTGGACGAAGCCAAGCAGATGCTGTGCTATGCGGCTGATGTGAACAAGAAGACCATTCCCGAAAGTCTGCTGGACAAGGTGGGAGGCCGCAGGCCTGCAGCGGGGCCCGGGCAGGGGCTGCGGGGAGAGCCTCTTCCCTCCTCATCCCTGCAGGGGGGGCGTCTGCCCCTCAGTCCACGTTTTGAGGACAATGGTGACAGCGAAATCGAGCCCTGCCCGCCGAAGGCCAGAGGCCAAGCTGGGACTGGGGGGGCCTGGGAGTGGGGAGCGGGAGCAAGCCGGGGTCCTCCCGCTCCCGCCTGTCCTGTAGCTGCCGATGCCAGGAAAGAAGGTGATGAAGGCGTCTATCCTGGACTTCTATAGCAATAAGCACCTCCGGAGGATGACCCTGGTGATGGGCTGTGTGTGGTGAGTGCTGGGGACTGGCCCGCAGGGACCCCGCGCAGAGCATGCTGGGAGCTCTGGGAGGGGAGGGTGCGCGCCGGCTGCAGGCGGGGAGGCCTGAGGGCACAGCTCACCTCCAGGTCCAGAGCTCTGTGCCTCTTTATTTCTGCCTCCCATCCCATCCTGCCTCACGGGACTCTGCCTCTCTCTTTGTTGTTGTTAAGTTTAGTTACTTTTTTTTTTTAATTTTTTTTAATGTTTTATTTATTTTTGATACAGAGAGAGACAGAACATGAGAGGGGGAGGGGCAGAGAGAGAGGGAGACAGAACCAGAAGCAGGCTCCAGGCTCTGAGCTAGCTGTCAGCACAGAGCCCGGACGCGGGGCTCGAACCCACGAATGTGAGATCTGACCTGAGCCAAAGTCGGTGGCTTAACCAACTGAGCCACCCAGGCGCCCCAGTTACTTATTTTTGAGAGAAAGAGAGTGAGCTCTTGAGCAGGGAGGGGCAGAGAGAGAGGAAAAGAGAATCCCAAGCAGGCTCCACGCTGTCAGCACAGAGCCCTACACGGGGCTCGATCATGCCAACCGTGAGATCATGACATGAGCTGAAATCAAATCAGACTCTTAACCCACTGAGCCACCCAGGCGCCCTCTGCCTCTGTGTTCATTCCTGGCTTGTCCGTCTCTCTCTCTCTCTCTCTCTCTCTCTCTCTCTCTCTCTCTCTCTCTCTCTCTTTCTCTCCTGGCTTCATTCCAGGTTTGCTGTCGGTTACAGCTATTTTACGCTGTATCTCAAGTTGAAGGACTTGGACGTGAACACCCACTTCCGACACGTGATCCCCAGTGTCCTGGAGATGCCCGCCCGGCTGTGCTGCGTTTTCCTCCTTGAGCAGATGGGCAGGAAGTGGAGCCTGTTCGCGACGCTCTTCCAAGGCGCCCTGATGTGCGTGCTCAGCCTTCTCCCTTCCGGTACGCTCGCCTGCCCCTTGCAGCCCCCAGCCTGCCCGCCTCCTTAGACCCTTCCTGTTCCCCAGTTGGGCCAACCAGGCACCCCGGAAGTCCCTCTCCTGCTCCCACGGCTCACGGACCCTCCTGAGCTGGGGCCAGTCCCCGGAGCACTGCCCTCCCCAAAGGACAGCTCCAAGGCTGGGTGCTGGAAGCTGGGACAGGAGGGGGTGCGGTCCCAGGGACCCATTCTGGGGGGGAGGGGCTTCTTCCAGTCCCCAGAGCTGATGGCTGGCTGTGAACACGGGCTCAGAGAGGCCTCCACCCGGTGCCCCAGGCCCTGCCCCCCCTCCGGAGCCTCTGCCAGGGAGGTGCCTGTTATCTGTAACTTCACGGGGAGAAACGGCCTGCCTGCTCAGCACTGCTCCACTCTCGGGACGTTCTTGCGTGGTGGCCTCACGGTCCCTTCAGCTCAGAACCAGACAAGGAAATGGGGGCGGGGAGGGGCGGCAGTATCTTCAGACTTTCCAAGGGCCCTCGGACGACGCGCATGCCCCCGGTGCCAGGGCTGGGGAGTGGCAGGGCTGAGGACACGGGTGTGAAGATGGCAGTGTTCACTCCGTCGGAACTGCTCACCGCAAGACGCCCTTGGCTGCTGGGGTGGGGAGGCCACCTCCAGGCTCTGCCTCTGCCTCCAGGGAGCCCTCCTGTTCTGGGGGGGGGGTGGTAGTTAGAATCGTGTGTGTTTCGCCTGAGACCCTTCCTCTCTCAGATGCGGGCAGCGTGGACTGGCTAAAACAAAATGGGGACACAGCGCATTCTTACATTTCTGTTGCTCGGTGCTTTTTTAAAATGTGGGCCTATAACTGAGTCAGACAGAAACGCTTAAAACTCTCAACTGTGTGAGGGATACTAGGAATCCCCAAGAGACAAAGGCGGCTCTGGTTTCAGCCCAAAGCCAAGCGCAGAGCGGGGAGGGGCAGGGGCCCGCAGAGGCTGAGGGAGGAGGCGGGGGGGGGGGGCGGCTTCACCGGGGCTGAGGAAGGGGCTCCCCCGGACCCTCGCCTCCCACCTCAGTGCGCACACCTGGCCGCCCAGAATGGGGAATCCCAGAAGGTCCAACAGTCCGGGCTCCAGGGACCAAACTCTTCCTGGGCCTGTGCACCTTGCAGAGGCGACAGGGGAGGTGGGCCGCCCTGAGCAGGGGAGGATGTGAAGACAGGAAGGAGCCCGGGGACCCAGGGGACAGTCCCTCTGCAGATACACTAACTTCCGGCCGGCGGGGCCAGGTCCGCTGACCAGCTGCCCACCAGGGGATGGAGGGAGAGCACACGGGCGGCCCCAGCCCTGTCCCCAGGGCAACATGGCCCCAGACTCAGGGGCCCCGCTGTCTGGTCACAGAGATGAAATCCATAATGGTCCTGACGGTCACGCTTGGAGAGTTCGGCCTGGCGGCCTCGACCACAGTGTCCTTCATCTACACCGCTGAGCTGCTGCCCACGGTCCTCAGGTGGGTGGCCTGGCAGGGGGGGACGGCGCGGGATGGAGACCGAGGGCACCTGGGGACAGGCATGTGCTGAGTGGTTCCCTGAATCCCCTGTCGACCCTCACAAAGAGCCCCCCAGACCCCCTCGTTAGCCCGACCTCAGACCACAGAATCAAGTGGAGGCCGGACAGCCAAAGGCAGAACCGGGCAGTGTGACCGCCATCCCTGCCTTGCACAGTGAGCCTGAAATGTGACTGCGCTGCTCCGAGGCCCCCGCATCCTCCCCCTCGGCCCCCCCATCCCCCCCCGCCGTCCGCGCACTGCCCAGTGGGCCTCCCTCCTCCTGCTCCTGACCCATGAAGGAGGCCCAGAAGGAATTACTGCCTGCCCTGACTGCGGGGGAGCATGTGAGGTTCGGGGACCTGCTGCTTCCGCCCACCACCACCCAGCCTCGGGCCCAGGGCCTCCCAGACAGCTCTCCCCTCCCCCCGCAGGGCGACAGGCCTGGGGCTGATGTCCATGGCCTGGGCAGCTGGAGCCATCTTGTCCCTGATGATTATCGACCAGACACCCAGCCTCCTGCCCCTCCTTGTCTGCTGCATCTCAGCCATCCTGGCCTTGTTCCTCTGCTCCCTGCTGCCAGAGACGGAAGACGGGCCTCTCCTTGATGTCCTGGAGCAGTACCCCCTGCAGGCAAGGTAGGGGGAGACCTGGGCCCTGGCCCTGGGCACTGACAGTACGCCAGGCACCGTCCATTCCTGCCTGGGCGCCAGATGGGCCCGTGACACAAGGGCCGCTCCGTGTCTACCGAAGTCAGCCCACTCTCCCAGATGCTGCCCCCTGCGCCCCCCGTGCAGCCAGCTCCCCGCTGACCAGCCTGGGCCCGGGCTCCGTCCCTCCCACTCCGGCAGCCTGTCTGGACTGCATGCCGTCCGTGCGGATGCTCGGGGCTCCCTCCCTCCCACGGCTCGGGGACGGGCTGGCCTCCAGCTGTCTGAGCACCTCTGCTTTCCTGGCCGAGCTCCCGAGTTCTCCAAGAGGACCCTGTCTTGATTCATGACCCTGACCTCCGGGCTGCAGCACGCAGCCTGAGCCCCGTCTGGGAACTGACTGCTCTGTGGGCCCTCCTGGCCTCCGGTCTCTTCTGGGGTCATGACCGGCAGAACCGTCCCTGCTGGGGTTTGGGCCCATGTGGCCCCTCGCGCTCTCCCTGGACCTGAGGGGACCCGAGAACCAGTGAGGGGCAGAGGCTGCCTGGTGCCCTCCAGGGCCCTGTGCTCGTACCCCAGGGGGGCCGTCCCGGCCGTCCTCTGCCCTCTTCCCCGCCAGCCTTCCCCTCCCTCCCCAAACTCTTCTGTGTCAGGCGTTGCCCGAGGTAAGAGGTCCCCAGCCTCAAGCAATGTTTTGTGGGGAGAAAGACATGCAAATAGTCCTCACTTAATGGGCTCTGAGGGAGGGATGCTTGGGGCCTACAGACGGCCCAGGAGGGAGGAAGATCAGTTTTGGGGGGTGGGGCGGGCTTCACAGAAGTGACATTGAGTAGGGCTTTGAAGGATGAATAGGAGTATGCCCCATTGTAGAGAGGGCGGCATGCAAAGCAGCAAGAGGAGGTAAGAAGCAGCCTCCGGAAAAAGAGGGCCTGGATTCCTGTCTCTGCTGCCGCTGCCTGGTGTGGGCACAGGGGTTACCTAATACCTCTGAGACTCAGTGTTTCCATTTGCAAAGTGGAATGGTAACAGAGTCATAAAAATAGCTAACATTTATTGCAAGCTGACCACGTGCCAAGTCCCGTTCCACACGTGCCTTTTCATACGTCCTCCTTACAACAGCCACAGGCAGTGTAGGCCCTGTCACCAGACCCCATTTTACAGATGAGGAAGCTGAGGCACAAAGAGGTAAAGGCACGAGGCCTAAGCTTTCTCTCTCCTAAGGCTCTGGTAGGACTAAGTCCACATCAAGTGCGCAGGGCAGAGTCTGACCCGGGGCAGGCGTGGGGCCCCCGAGGTGCTGCAGTGTGAGGGGTCGGGCGGGGCTGGGAGGTGGAACAGACCTGGTCCCGGAGGGGAGGTCCCTCTGGGCGCGGGACACAGACCGGCTGGGACGCGCAGGCGGGAAGGCCGGCCCAGACGCCCTGAGGACGCCGCTCACGCCTTGTTCTCCAGCAGCCTGTTCAGGACCATGGCTGAGAAGCTGCTGGCTGACGCCGCCCGCACGGACGGGCCCCAGGACGTGGTGAGGAACACCATCCTCAACTCCCTGATCCTGAAGCTGGACTCCGACGTCCTCGCCGCCAGATCTGCGCAGGGCAGAGCAGAGGACACAGAGCCACAGAGTGGCTGAGGGCCAGGCCCCCGACTGTCTGACTGGAGCCCAGGGGCTGTGGACCCCAGGCCACGATTTCTAGGGCCCAGTCCAGCTCGGGGTGGGGGGCAGGCCAGTCCCGCTCCAAGGCCAGCCCTCGAGATCCAGAACTGGTGCCTCCCGGGTGAGCTAGGGTGTGATTCGTTGCAATAAATGTGCCGTGTTGGCCTTGAGATGGCTTGGCCATGACTGGAGAGCCCAGAGGCCCAGGCCCAGAGGCGGGAGGGCCAGGGGAGCCAGCCCTTGGGGACAGCGAGGCGCTCTCCGGGTTGGGGGCTGGGGAGTGTGTGTCCAAGAGGGCTGGCAGTGGGGGAAGCCCCGGCCCCACACGCGTTCTCCCCGGCAGGGCAGGGCCTGGCTCCCCGCTTTCTCTGCTCCTTGATTGGAGCCTGGGCAGCGTGGGGCGCCTGGGTGGTCCAGTCTCCTAGACTCTGACTCCTGGTTTCAGCTCAGGTCACCATCTCAGCAGTTCGTGGGTTCGAAACCCGCGTCGGGCTCTGTGCTGTCAGCCTGCTTGGGATTCTAGGTCTCCCTCTCTCTGTGACCCTCTCCTGTGCACATAGGCACTCTCTCTCTCTCTCTTTCTCTCTCTCTCAAAATAAATAAATAACATTAAAAAAAAAGTTAAAAAAAAAAACAAAGGAAGACCAGCAGCTTGCAGGGAGGAGCGCGCTTCCTGGAGCCTCGGAGTTAAAGACAGTAGAGCGGACCCATTGTCCTGCAGCCCAGACGCGGAGGCCGGGTCCCCCCCACAGGGCTGGAGCTCAGGGCCAAGCAGGGGCCTGGTGGCAGGTCCAAGCCCCCCACAAGGGGAGCGGGGGGGTGGAGGGGGCAGCGGGGGCGGCGTGCTCCCCAGCTTCGCTGCAGCAGGAGGCTGGTGCCCACACCTTCTCCTTCTTCTCCTTTCCGGGTCATTTTCTGGTCCCTCCGCTCTTTACCAAATTTCCCAGGATTGTCTCCCAAGTCACATTTGAAGTTCCCAGAAAAAATGGGTCTCACAAGTTATCTGCTTGCAGGGTGACAGGATGTTTTATTTATTTTTTTTAAATGTTTGTTTATTTTTTAGACAGAGAGACCGCGAGCGGGGGAGGGGCGGAGAGAGAGGGAGACACAGAATCCAAAGCAGCTCCAGGCTCTGCGCTGTCAGCACAGAGCTTGACATGGGGCCTCAGACCTACAGACCGTGAGATCATGACCTGAGCCAAAGTCGGACACTCAACCAACTGAGCCACTGGAGCGCCCCTATTTTTACTTTTTTTAATGTTTATTTATTTTGAGAGAGAGAGAGACAATGTGCGTGATACAGGGAGAGGCAGAGACGGGGAGAGACAGAATCCCAAGCAGGCTCCTCACCGCGCAGAGCCTGATGTTGGGCTCGAACCCATGACCATGACCTGAGCCTAGACCAAGAGACAGACACTCAACCAACTTAGCCACCCTGGTGTCTCGACAGGATTTTTAAAGGCCTCCCCTGTTCTTTCCGGAGGGGGCCTGTGGGCTGTGAGGACCGACCCGTTAGCCACATTTTAACACCACCTCCAACTACTTTGCTGGAAGGATTCCACCGGTGCTCAGGGAGCAGGAAGAGGACGGGTCAGGGTAGAAAACGGCAGGCAGCGCTGGCGCGATGGGGCTGGGGACCTCAGCCGTGGCCGTCGGTGAGGCCTGGTGCCCCCCACGTGACTTAGCGTCCCTGTAGGCAGACAAGGGTCGTCAGTCAGTTCTAGGTAAACCGAGTTCGCTTATCCAGTCAGGGGCTAATATTACTCCGAGTTTGACATCATATATCTTAAAGGACTAGACACTCTCTCTGCTCCTCCCCCGCTTGCGCTCTGTCTCTCTCTGTCTCCCAGAAATAAATAAATGTAAAATACAAAATTAATAAAAAAAGAAAACAAAGATGTCATATGGAAAACAAAGAAGGCTGAAAGTTTGTTATTTGAGATTACAGAGACCTTTGCCAATAAAAATTCTTAAAAAGAGGAAAGGTACAAAAAATAATATTAAGAATTAAAAGGGGGAGCGCTTGGGGGGGTCGGTCAATTGCGTGTCCAGCTTCGGCTCAGGTCGAGATCTCATGGTTTGTGGGTTCGAGTCCCACATCAGGTTCTGTGCTGACAGCTCAGAGCCTGGACCCTGCTTGGGATTCTGTGTCTCCCTCTCTCTCTACCCCTCCCCCACTCACACTGTCTCTCTCTCTCTCAAAAATAAATAAAACATTAAAATTTTTTTAAAAAAATAATTAAAAAGGAAAGCGGCCCCTGAAAAAGTCAAACATGGACCAATGTTTGGATATACTGGGTGGCCCAGCAATCCCTAAATTAAAAACCGAAGGCATCCATCCACACGAAACATGTAAGGAATGTCCACAGTTGCATTATTAATAAGAGCCTAACGGTGGAAACAACTGAAATGTCCATCCGCTGATGAGTGGATTAATAACATGTAGGATATACGTGTGAGAGAATATTTTTGGCTAAAAAAAAAGGAAAAAAAAGTACTTATCCCTGTTACCACATTAGATGCATTTTGAAAACAAAGTCCTAAGTGAAATCTTTCATAAAAGGCCATATGTTGTATGATTCTATTTATTTTAATTTTTTTTAATGTTTATTCTTGAGAGAAACAGAGACAGAGCCTGAGCGGGGACGGGACAGAGAAGGAGACAGAATCTGAAGCAGGCTCCAGGCTCCGAGCTGTCAGCACAGAGCCCGACGCAGGGCTCGAACTCCTGAACCGTGAGATCATGACCAGAGCCAAAGTCGGCCGCTCAACCGACCAAGCCCCCAGGCGCCCCTGATTCTATACTTTAAGTGGCTAGAATAGGCAAATCCTTCAGAAACAGGAAGTAGCTAATTGGTCTCCTAGGGCAGCAGCTTAGGGAGGATGGGAAAGGGTGGAGAATGGGAGTGATTTGGGGGGGATGGAAATGTTCTAGAATTCGCCATGGCAACGGAGATTAAGGAGCACATCCTGACGAGCACCAGGTGCTGTATGAAGTGACAACTCACCAAGTTCCACACCTAAAATGAATATCACACCGGATGCTAACTAAACTCCACCGTCACCGCACAGTTGTGTGAAGACACTACAACCGCGTACTCTGGACAGGTGAGTTGTGTGGTGCGGGACCCGCATATCAACAGGGAGGTTAGTTTTTTAAAAAGACGAGCAGAAGGCAGAGCGTTACAGAAGCTCCTGCACTGCGGGCTGCAGAGCCGATTGTGCAACGTGGCGGGAGGGCAGTTTGGTAACGTGTGCAAATGTTTAGGATTTGCATGTCCTTGGACTTGTGATCCCCCTGCTAGGACCTACTCCGAGGGCATAGTCACCCCGACATGAACATTCGTGGACACAGGGTGTTCTCTGCAGCTTCGTTACGTCAAAACACAATTAAATTGTTTTAATGTTTATTTTATTTTAGAGAGAGAGAGAGACAGAGACAGAGTGCGAGTGGGGGAGGGGCAGAGAGAGAGGGAGACACAGAACCCAAAGCAGGGTCCAGGCTCTGAGCTGTCAGCACAGAGCCTGATGCGAGGGTTGAACCCATGAGTCGGGAGCTGGTGACCTGAGCCGAAGTCGGAAGCTGAACCAACTGAGCCGCCCAGGCGCCCCAGAAACTCATCTTTCATAGCGTCACAGCCTGGAAGTCCGGGACTGGAATTTCGGCGGGGCCCCGCTCCCTCCAGGGGGTCCAGGGAGGAACCTCCTTGCCTCTTCTAGCTCCGGGATCCTTGGGGCATCTGCGCTTACAGACCCCTCATGCCAATCTCTGCCTCTGTCTTCGCATGGCCTCCTGCTCTGTGTATGTCTGTGTCTAAAGGTCCCTCCTCTTATCAAGACGCCAGTCACTGGATGGGGGCCCGTAATCTAGTATGACATCATCTTAACTTGACCACATCTGCAAAGACCCTAACTCCAAATTAGGTCATACTCACAGGTATTAGGAGTTAGAACTTGTGCCCTGATTTGGGGGGCACACCATTGTACTCACTACATAGAATTAATTTCTTTTCATTCTTTAAAGAAAATATTCAAGAATATGCGTTCACTTCTAAGTTAATTCCAAAGATTCTGCTAAGGATGCTTTCATTTTCTTGCTTTCTAAGTAATGTGTTAGATTTTGATTTCCTTTTTGACCCATAATTAAGAGAATGAGTTAAAAATCCTAAGCACTGGGGTGCCTGGGTGGCTCAATCGGTTAAACCTCCGACTTCGGCTCAGGTCATGATCTCAGTTCGTGGGTTCGATCCCCGCATCGGGCTCTGTGCTGACAGCTCAGCTCCTGGGGCCTGCTTCTGATTCTGTGTCTCCCCCTCTCTCTGCCTTTCCCCCTCTCATGCTCTGTCTCTCTCTGTCTCAAAACTAAATAAAACATTTAAAAATAAATAAATAAAAATCCTAAGCACTTTGATATCCCTCCATTATTGTTGTTTTGTTTTCTTGTTTTCTCTTTTTAAGTTCTTTTAGTCCAAAACTGAAAGTTCAATCATTCATCAACCATAGCCTCCCCCCAAATCCCAACAATACCAAGTTAATTTTTTTAATCTTTATTTATTTTTGAGAGAGAGAGAGAGAGAGAGAGAGAGAATGAACAGGGGAGGGGCAGAGAGAGAGGGAGACACAGAATCAGAAGCAGGTTCCAGGCTCTGAGCTGCCAGCACAGAGCTCGAAGCGGGGCTTGAACCCATGAACTGCGAGATCAGGCCCAGAGCCGAAGCGGCCCAGGCGCCCCGTACTGAGTTAATTAAAATGCAAACGTCACCTTCTAACCAACAGCTTCTCAATCCCATTCCCACAGATAATGGTTAATTACTTGGAGTTAATCTTTCCAGACCTTTCTTTCACGTACACAGGTTTAATTATCTACCTCAAATGTTCACAGAGCGGGGAAGGCAGATGCCATGGCACAGATGCAGGGAAGCCAGAAAAATGGAAGATATCCACACCAACATTTAACTTTCCTAAATCACACGTGCTTCTGGGGTGAACACAGACACACAGCCGGGTAGCCGCACTGGCGAAAATAAGCACTTTTCTCCGCAGGCCTCTTGAGAATCTGTTTGCTTAAATATCAAAGTCCGTCAGACTTTCTCTAGACATAAACACAAAAATCAGCTTTAAAACATTTTAACCTCAGCTAAATGAGTTACTTATTTAACTGGAGGCAGGACCGAGCCCTTACCCTCTGCTCTGCTAGGAGCCAAAGTCTAAATATTTTTCTCTCATTACAGTTTCCAACTGATCTTACAAAGAATTGGTACTACCTTTGCGATAGAATAGACATAAGAATTTATTTAATTCAAAACATATCCCAAGATGAAATCTGTAAAGTTTCAGACAGACATAATAAATTCATGAACTTGAATTATAATTGCCCATTTCATTCTCTAACTTCTGATTATTTTTGATTCGGTGATTTTCATCTTTGTCTTAGAAGAGAAAGAGATGGGGATAGGAACTAAAGCTACCGATTACTCCTGACTTTTCACTCTGGAAACTACTCGCTGAGAAAAATATCTATAAGCCTGGATGATTTCAGTAGTTCAGTACTAATGAATACCGCTGTAGGTTGTGGGAAAAATGACTTTTTGGAATTTATACACAATGCATCTTTATTAAGAAAGCATATTTTCTTCACAACTTTTGCAAAGAAAAAGATTTATTTTGAGAAAAATCTGTGTTGTGTCATTGGAGACCAGGTCTGGATTTAGAGTTTCCATTTTCCTGTGTTACAACGAATTTCATTATTATGCGTACTACATGAAAAGTTTATTTTTCCCTCTAAAACACTGCATCTAGTGCTTATCCTAGACATCTGTTTTCACTGATTTCCATGTTATGATGTAATTTATTTAGCTAACACCTAGATTCTAAGAAAACACAATAATTAAAAAATCAAAGACTAGGGGTGCCTGGGTAGCTCCAGCGGTAAAGCATTCATTTAGGCTCAGGACGTGATCTTGTTCGTAAGTTCAAGCCCCACATTGGGCTCCGTGCTGTGCAGAGCCTGCTAGGGATTCTCTCTCTCTGCCTTCTCCCCACTTGCTCTCTCTCTCTCTCTCTCTCTCTCTCAAAATAAATAAGTAAACTTAAAAAAAAAAAGACCTTACTAATAAAAGAAAACGAAGGCTGAAATCTTTGTTGAAAATGTCGAATAACAGCTCTGTGGTCTAGAGTGGGGTAAAACCACTTAAACAAGATCAAATAACCTCCACACAAAGGCGAACAATTGATGGACTTATTTCATTTAACTTGGAGATTTCCAGTCAGCACAGGGCAAGATGGACAAAGTTGGAAGATAAATGACATACTGGGGGGAAGATTTGCAACCTCCAAAACAGGGGATTTATACCTTGAAATGTAAGAAACTCCTGCAAACCTGCAAGTAAAAGACAAAAATTCCCAACTGAAAAATGGACAAAGGACAGAAGCAGGAGGTCACTGAATGGGAAGCCCCAAATGTCTAATGAGTATATAGGAAGAGATGCTCAAATTCATCAGTAATGACGGAAAACGCAAATTTAAACAATGAGATGTCACTCCTCACCTGTTAGATTGGCAAACATTAGAAGGATGGTGTTAACCTTAAAAAAAAAAAATGCTAGTTATCTTATCGGGAAAAATGGGTCATCAGGGACAACCACCCTCCCGCAAAACCACAGGCACGTCCGCAGAACAAAGAAGAGGACCCCTCATTTACAGAGGAAATGGGGAAATGGGAGAGGCTGTTATAAACAGAAGGTCCGGTGGAGGAGACTGGGAGTCTGAAATAATGCGGCTTTTGATTGGCTGAGGTGACGGTCTCTCGTTGGCTGGGCTCTTGGAGGTGACAGGTCTTCCTTCCTCTTGCTGGGACGGGACTCTAGAGACTAAAGCCAAAGCCAAGAGCAAAGGCCTTCTCTTCCCACTAAGTCTGCAATGGACACGTGGGAGCGTGAGCACCCCCCCCCCCGCCCCGCCTCTGCACTTTCTTTATTCTCCATGAGGTTCCCTTCGATCAGGTTACAAGGGAACCACTGAGGACTTTACAGGAGACAGGGATAGACAGGCAGGGCACCTGGGGGGCTCCGTCGGTTGAGCCTCTCTCTGTCTTCAGCTCAGGCCATGATCTCACGGTTCCAGAGTTTGAGCCCCGCGGCCGGCCTGCTGCGGTCAGCGTGGAGGCTTCTGATCCTCTGTCTCCCTCTCTCTCTGCTTCTCCCCCACTGCGCTCTCTCTTTCTCTCTCAAAAATAACTAAAACATTAAACAGGAAGGAGGCGGGGACAGGAGTACATTAGGAGTAATTCAGCGCTCCGATCAAACTAGTTATGCACACGGAGTATAAATCCTAATCCTGTGTACGTAACCCAGAAGACTCCCTTGCGCAGGTCCGTCCAGCCACGGGTGAGGACGTTCTGCGTGGTGTTGCACGAATGGGGAACCGCAGGCCACCCGGGTGTCACTGGGAGCCTGGACGGTAGTGTGGGGCCCGCATACTGTTGAGTCTGATGGCACAGTTAGGTGCCGATAACCAGATCAGGGTCCCCAGATGTCCTTACTTCGTGGAACACTTAGGATTTCAACCATGTTTTCACAGAACCCCGAGGCCAGAAGCAATGGCTAACAATTCTGTGCATTAAATAGGTCCAAACAACTTAATACATTTATGTCCTAATAATATAGTAGCCACCTGAAGAAAATAATGGACATAAATTGAGGAGAAAATACTGTTTCGTTTCATTGTTAAATAACCAGAATAACTTCCTAAGACAATGTGTGTGCCCGTTGGGCTCTGCCCAACTTCTCAAATGTTGGCTTTGGATTGGACACTGCTGTCCTTCTTTTTTTTTTTTTAAAGTTTATTTATTGAGAGAGACGGAGGGAGAGAGAGAGAGAGGGAGGGAGGGAGGGAGACTCCCAAGCAGTCTCCGTGTTGCCAGCGCAGAGCCCGACGGGCTCCATCGGATCCACCATCGGCTCATGACCGGAGCTGCAATCCAGTCAGACATTTTACCACCCGAGCCACTCAGGTGCCCTCGTGGTTCCCATTTTCTGTTCCACTTTGATTTCCCTGCAGTACTTGCCTCTCACGGCGACTGCTGAAGGCACAGCTCTGCAGAGTCATGTCACTGTATCAAAGAAAGGAATGCGGCACGCGGCACGATCTAGTGTCGGGACCGTGACTACCTCAGCCGTTCTGGAACCACAGAACTAGGTATACCCATGACAACATGAATAAACCATAAAACAGCACCAAATTTTAAAAAGTACCAAAAAGCCAAGGCCGTCAGGACCCCCGAGTCAGCTCTGGCTGCAGGCTCACTGGCCTGCCACCTGACTGCTACACCAGGGGGCAGGCCCACGCAGCGTGGAGCCCTGGGGAGCCCTCCCCTTCCAGAAAGTTCTTCTGTTGGCTTCCAGCACACCCGTGTCTCATGATCTCTCCCTTGTCTGTCTGACGTGTCCATCGCAGTTCCCCTTGGCGGTCTCCCTCTGTCCCACCCGGAGCCCTTTCTGACAAGCGAGCCTACTCCCGTGGGGAAGTGACAACTCACAAGTTGTCTTGGGTCCAGAGCTCTTCCCTGAGCCGGG
>PISW01006848.1:0-18041 GCA_004023785.1 Mungos mungo
ACTAAAATCTGCAATTCATTTTCAGAAGGAAGAGTGGAATGCTAGCGTTCATTCTTGCTCAATTAAACTGAGCTCATGGTTGAGGGGAGAAATAGGTTTGCTGTCTTTCCCTTCTAAAGCGTGGCAAACTCTATTTTATGAGGTTATATAGACTCTGTCACACAGAGAGAGAGAGCTAAAGCAGAAAGGGAAATGACCCGGTCACTTTATCATAAAGGAAGTTTAAGTAATAACAGCTACAATAGCAAATCCAACAGTTGCACAAATCAGATGAGGGGTGACTATTCCTGTCACAGTGTCGTTCTACCTTGTTATGACATCACACAAAGCAATAGTCCAACATCACATGCGCTTTGTCACATCTTTGTTATGTGGAACAGAAGGAGCTCCTGCAGTTGCTAAGTTTGGACACTGTGTAAAGTAAGAAGAGGTGAAGAATTAGTAGGACCATTTTACTGAGGAGGGTACTGAATCTCACACTGAAGGTTACTGTGGAAACCAGATGAGTCTCCGACATGGAGAGTCAGAAATGTAGAGGGCCTCACAACAGTGATTTCCAAATCTGGCCCCAAGAGCATCAGCATCACCAAGGAGCTTGATAAAAACGGGAATCCCTGGGCCTCCGACTATACCTACAAATAATCCTCTCCGTATGTTCAATATGTTTCGTGAGCCATTCCAGCAAAGAACCAAGCTTGGGAACCACCAATTTAGTCCATTCGCAACAGAGAGAAATTCATCTATTGCCCAGGGGACTGGTGGCAACGTCTTGAGACATTTTTGGTTGGCAAAACTGGGGGAGGGGATGCTCCTAGCACCTAGTGGGTAAAAGCCAGGATACAGCTTAAATCCTACAATGCACAGGACAGCACTCATAATTGAGAATCATCCAGTGCAGGGGAGCCTGTGAACCTCAGTACATTAACTGTCTGTCTTCAGTTCAGGTCATGATCTCACGGTTCGGGAGGTTAAGCCCCAAGTCAGGTTCTGTGCTGACAGCTCAGAGCCTGGAGCCTGCTTTGGATTCTGTATCTCCCTCTCTCTCTGTCCCTCCCCTGCTCACACTTTTTCTCTCTCTCTCACTCTCAAAAATAAATAAATAAATATTAAAAAAAAATTTTTTTAAGTATCATCTAGTCCAATATAATCTAACTACTCAGGAAACAACAGTTTAGGAAAATTAAAGGACTTTCAATTTTTGCAATGCAAAGCTGGAACATCCCTTTTCAGAAATCCTATCTCATTTTCTTGAGTCTATGGAATTTTAAGATTTTATGTATTGTAGTAAATTACACATAAAATTTCCAGGGGCGCCTGAGTAATTCAGTCAGTTAAGCTTTTGACTCTTGATTTTAGCTAAGGTCATGTCTCATAAGTTGGAGAGATGGAGCCCTACATCAGGCTTTGTTTGGGATTCTCTCCCTCTCTCTGCCCCTTCCCGGCTTGTGCTCACATGTTTGCTTCCTTTCTCTCTCAAAATAAATAAATAAACTGAAAATAAAACATAAAATTTACACTTTCAACAATCTTTATACTTTTTTTTAATGTTTATTTATTTTTGAGCGAGAGACCCAGAGTATGAGCAGGGGAGGGGCAGAGAGAGAGAGGAAGACAGAATTCAAAGTAGGCTCCAGACTCTGAGCTATCAGCACAGAACCCAATGCAGGGCTTAAACTCACAAACTGCAAGATCATGAACTGAGCTGAAGTCAGATGCTTAATCGACTAAGCCACCCAGGTGGTCCTTAACCCATTTTTAAATGTATCGTTCAGTGGTATTAAGTACATTCATATTGTGCATTCTATGTGCTACGTGATCTTGAAGTGCTGAATTCAAAACTTATTTTGAGCTCAGTTGTCATTTTAGTTCACCAGGCTGTCGATATTTAAATGTCACAGGAATTATGGGTTTTCAGGCTACAGAACTGACTTTAATGCACTTAAGGGGAAGTCTGTATTATTCATCCCAGTCTTGCCTGAAATACAAAAAGCTTATTCTATGTGCCACTCTGAAAACTCATAATTGACTGCTACTGGTTACCATTATTAAGCAGAGTGTTGAATGATGATCTCCCTGAATCCCCACAATGCCAGGAAGGATGTATGAATATTGCCAATTCTTTCTTACAAAGCAGGAGGCTTACCCCGTCACACAGCTCTTAAATGGCAGCCCACACTTTCAGTCCCTATCAGTCTGCCCCCCATCGATGCTCGTAAGCGCCAAGCCACACTGCCTTCCCAGGGTCCAGCCTCAACAGGATGGCTCACCGCAGGTGGGCTCCTGCTGGAGCAAGCCAGGCCACTGGCCACACTTTCCCTCATTTTAAAGGAAATGCCATCTTTGCTTTCATAACACAGTGTGTGCCTGGAAGTGACATCATTAGTGGCAGGAGCAGGCAAACTTAGCAATGGTTTATGTGTCTGCTCAAATCACAATGGTGTAAATGGTGGGAATGATTAGGAGCGTAAGAGATAGAGAATCTGAAAAAGAACTACTTAGCAAGTGAAATAAGTCCAAGAAAGGCAAATACTACCCAGTACCACTTATGTGGGATTTTTAAAAAATAAAACAGAATAGAAAGATGGATGCCCTGGGGCTGGGGAGGTGGAAGAAATAGGGAGAGACTGGTAAAAGAGTACAAACTATCACCTATAAGATGAATAAGGCTTAACGTGAGACACGGTGACTAGAGCTGATTACATTGTATTGTGTAATTGAAATGTGCTAGTAGAACTTGAATGTTCACACACACACACACACACACACACACACAAATAAATATGTGAAGTGATGGGTGTGTTAATTAACTCTATGGGGGAGTATCCTTTCACAGTGTATTTGTAGATCAAATCCCCATGATGTACACTCTAAATATCTTATAATGTTATAAGTCAATTACACTTCAATTAGGCTGAAAAAAAAATTTTTTTAAAGGAGGTACCAAACAGATTTATGGTTTAGTAGAAATTGCCTGGATTTTAGTATCACGTAGTGTTGGATTCAAATCAGTAGCTTCCTAGCTGTGTGATCTGAGGCAAATTAATGAACTTGTGAACAATTATGAACTAGGACGTCTAAAGTCTGTCTTGTTGGAATGAAATACTCCATACAAGGCATTTAACATACTGCCTGGCACATCATATGTGCTCATCATATGGCCCGTGCTATTATTTCTACTGCTGCTGTTATTATTATGTATAGAATGAGCAGAACTCCAATGTCAAGCCCAAAAATTTAAATGTGCTTTATGCAATTAATGAGCTTTAAAAAGGTCTTGGGTAAATCAAATCTATGCATATTGGATTATATCTTAAATATCTACAGAGGGGCACCTGGTTGACTCAGCCGGTTAAGCGTCAGACTTCAGCTCAGGTCATGATCTCACGGTTTATGGGTTCGAGCCCCACTTCAGGCTCTGTGCTGACAGCTCAGAGCCTGGATGGAGCCTGCTTCAGATTCTGTGTCTCCCTCTCTCTCTGCCTCTCTTTTTCTCTCTTCCTCTCTCTCAAAAATAAATAAACATTAAAAAATGTAAAAAATATATCTACAGAAACAGGATAGCTGAGGGGAAAATGCAGGAGTCATTTTGTACGTGCTTCCCTGAAAACACATCATGTAGGTTTTTTTTAAGGGAATAATATCCCCAACCATATATAGGCAGGGGGTGCTACTAGAATTTTTCAGTTAGGAGGATGGAGAATATCAATGTTTTGTTCTCATCCTTACTGTTCATAGTTCAAAGCTAAAGTACATACACACAGAAACAGAAATCAATGTGAGGAACCACAGGGTACAAATGTACGTAAAACACAGGCTGACTGACCACTGGGAGGATATAATCCACTTCAAAAGACATGTGTACACTAAAAAGAAATGTAAGTAACATTAGGTGCAGACTACATTAACTGAATAAAAGCTACAGGCAAAGAAAGTGATACAAGAAATGAGAAGGATAGAAAAATAACTGCATTATAACACACTCAGAAAAGGTCTGAATACAAAGGAGGCTCTGGGAGTGTTAGCAAAGCCAAGATTTAAAGGAACGAAGGGCTGAACGGAAGGCAGGAGAAATTCAAGCGGGCTTATTACCTTAAGAAAGAAACTGCAGGAAGCGAACAACGTACAAGCATGTGCAGGGACACACTTCTAAAGGGGCAGCTTCTAGATAGTAAGGTGGTACTTGAGAACTGCACACAGCAACTCTGAACCCTGGGTAATACAAAGACACCTTACACCCCGGGTAATAGGAAGGGAAATCATGGAGGGACCATCGAGTCAAATTAAAGAGTCTGACTCAAGTCTTAGGATCACTCAAGAATCATCCATGACTTACTTTATTGTAACTGTGGTACACTTTCCTCAAACAAAATCTTTCACAAAAGCATGCAAAAATCAAACAGGCCGGTACAAGCTGCTATTGCAGGAGTGAGTGTGGAGAGCCTGCAATCACACTGCATACACCCCTCAGCCCAGAAGCAATTGGGAAGGATTTGAGAAGGATCGTTGAGAAGGATTCAACGAAGGTTAAAAACCATGTGGGGCACCTGGATGGCTCGTCAGTTAAGCGTCCAACCTCGGCTCAGATCATGATCTCATAGCTTGTGAGTTTGAGCCCTGCATCAGGCTCACTGCTATCTGCGCGAGCCTGCTTCGGATCCTCTGTCTCCCTCTCTCTCTGCTCCTCCCCTACTCTCACCTGCACTTGCTCACTCGCTCGCTTGCTCTCTCTCAAAAATAAATATTAAAAAGATATATGTATCTCTCCATCTCATTGTTTCTGGGCCTGAACCTGATGCATAACAGCCTTCCCGAGGGCTTGTCCAGTGCACAGATATTAGAGATGACCCAGACCCTTTGCCTGCCCAGATGGCTTAGGCTAGCTTTTCCTCCATTTCCTTGTATGGACAGGATGGAGTCTGTACACTTGAGGTTGTGAAAACATCTAACCCATCCTTCTTGTACGTGAAATAACTTCCAAAAGTTGGTAATGCCTATCAGACTGCCTTTCTGCAGGTTTACATTTGGACAGTTTCAATCAATCACCTGCTTATACTCTGCAGGCACACGGATGCTTATATAGAGGAATAATGTATCCATCAAGAGAAGAAGACCTGGTGGCCTGCTAGCAGGGCTTCACTGGCGACAGAACTGGTGTTACTTAGACAGAAGTCATACTCCAAGCCAAGAGAGAACACGGAATCTAGACAAAGTGTTGCAGTACTGAGCACACAGACCAGAGGGTTAAGCACTGAGGCTGGGACAGATTTAGAAAGAAGGAGAAAGATGTGGAACCATGAAGGAAACTCACCAAGACTAATCAGACAAGGAAGGGGAATCTCAGGATCACCACTTAATTGAGAAATGGGAGTTTCAAGAAGATCAGAATGAACAGCGAGGCCAAGCAAGGTGGAATGAGGACCACTGGGTTCAGCAAAGCAGAAGGCACTGCAGCTGTCAGAGGGCAGCTGGGGGAGGGGAAAGTTGTCACTGATTCTCAGATTAAGAAGATACCAACACGGCACAGGCAGTGGCCTATACCGACAACATTTAAATCAACTTGGAATGGAAAGACATAAACTGAATTACATGCTAGCAAGAGAGTTACTAGGTCAAGAGATGGATCTTCCAAGGCAGGAACAAAAGAGCTTATTGGTGAAAGCAGAGAAGAAAAGAACAACTGAAGAGAACCCCTGGGGCAAAGCCTAGGAAAGGGGAAAGGATGGGTTAGGACACAGGGGCAGCTAGAGAGTGGGGGCGGGGGGTTGGGACAGACTGAATGCTCTGGGACAGAGGCAGGACCAGCCCTTCCCTCCTCTGCTGGCAGTGGGGGTGGTGGGACAGGAAGAGAGTGGCAGGAGACAAGGGCATCACGGGATCCTGGAGTCATGCAAACATAAGCAGAGGGCCTGTAAGGCACACACAGGAGTGGTGGCTTTCTGACCTCAGTGCTCACCTTGGAAAGGAAGGCATGTGGGGGCAGGGCAGACAGGAGAAACCAGAGGCCTGAGGAACATGTGCAGGAACAGAACAGCAGCCGCCCAGAATGCTGCTGGATGGCCAAGAAACGGAAGAAAATATCATGGAGGAGTGCTAGGGAGCCAGTGAATATTCCACAGCACAAACTGGCTGCATGTCCAGTTAGCATTCTCCTTTATTATTAGGTGATGCCACCCATTTACCCTTTGGTTGTCTCTCATTCCTAAACATTAAAAACATTAGGCAGGGGGTGCCTAGGTGGTTCAGGTGGTTAAGTGTCTGACTTGGGCTCAGGTCACGACCTCATGGTTTGTGAGTTTGAGCCCACATCTGGCTCTCTGTTGTCAGCGTGGAGCCTGCTTGGGATCCTCTGTATCCCTCTCTCTGTACCTCCCCCCAAAATAAACATTAAAAAAATTGTCTTAATAAAAATAAAAACATTAGGCAGAGAAAGAAGGAGAAAGCCAGAGAACCGGTCTTGAAGAAGGGCAGGTAAAAAGGAAAATCAGTGCATCTCATTTTCTAATCTAATGAGAACTTGCTTAAACTAGCAGCACCAAGGGCTGCCTTTATGGAGTAATTACTCTGAGCCAGGCGATGTCCTACATTCTTTTTCACACATTTTCTTTAATCTTCACAACAATCATGAAAGTGCAAAATTATTATGTCAGCTTTACAAAACGAAGATACTGAAGCTCAAAGATATCCTCTCACAAATACGGGGCTCCAGGGCCCCCATCCAGGTTTCAATGTCCTGGAGATGGTACTGCATCGCTTAGGCCACACTAACTCTTGTCAGGGTGCTGAGGGTTCTATACTCTTGATCGAAAAATAAGCTGTTCAGAAAATAGTAAGTTAACCAGGACAGGGGGTGGGAGCCTTTTAGGCTCCGTGTGGCCAGAGAACCACCCACCAATGGCTTCAAGTGGCTCCTGAGGGTGAAACTCGGCAACAGACCATAAAGGCCAAAGCGGTAGTGGCCAATGAGATAGTTTACAACTCCTCTGACAGCTTCCTATGGTGCAGCAAACTCCTCTTGTAAATAGCCTGTAGGGGCTATTCCCACTGAGTAGACGTGCAAAATCGTTTCTTTGCAATTTAGAGAGAAGACAAACCAGTCGACTCGTGCAGACATCCCCTTGAACCCAATGGGCATCACTAGAGCAAAGCTGAGCAGAAATGAGCTCCTTTTCCCAGTTATCCGTTAATTAAATATCCATTGGTTAAGGACACACTGTTTTCCAGGCACTAGAGAAACTGGTCTCAAAGATGAAGCGATTTGCAGGCTCATGACGGTTTCTCATAAGCCGCTGGATGGGGAGGTGTGGGAGTCCCTGCATCAGACTCACACAGTGCTCCTCACAGCGCAGAGGAAGGGCCCCACCTCTGGCCGACAGAATCAAAATCTCTGCAGCTGGTCTGGAATGTGCATTTTTCACAAGCTCCCTAGGTGATCCTTGGGTACATTCAAGGTTGAGTCAGACCACCGGTTCAAGTTGACAGACAGTGACAACACAATGGGATAAGTGGGAGGATGATCAAGGGTTTAGAAGAACATGGCACAGCAAAGCCAAACCCAACTCCCGGAAATAATCTTTTAGTGAAATAGTAGCCACCCAGGATAAAAAGGAGCAAAGAGCTTTCTAAACAAAGGTATAACATGCCACAGGAGAGAGGCAGGTTATACGCCCTCACTGAACAAGGTAAAAGATCAGGAAAAAAATCAAGTACCAATCATTGCTCAAGTCTCGCTGCATGTGCAAATACATTTCCAATTCTTGTGCCAACTTCTGGCTCAGTCAAGAAACAATCTCTGACGTGAGCAGTGCCATGAGTCTCTCACGCCAACTTCAGCAGCTGCAGGGCAATAAGGGGTTAGGTTTCTAATCCTTTGTGTGCAATACCACAAGGCCCACGATTTAGCCACCTGTTTAAAAGTTCGGTCTTCAGAGTAAGGGAGACCTGGGTTTGTGTCCTGGGCTCACGGACTGGCAAATCACTTAACTTCTGTGAACCTCATATCTGCATTTGTAAAACCGGAATCATCACCAAGAATGAGACAAGGACACATCAAGTGCCTCCTGATACAAGGCCCCAGAAAGGACACAACATCATCTCTCTGGCACTTCACCTGGTAATGCAAAATCTGGGAAGAAAGCATCAGAGAGACCAAACTGAAGAATATTCCACAAAGCTGTCCTGTACTCTACAAAACTGTCAAGGTCACAAAAGATGAAGACAAAACATTCCAGGTCAATGGAGACCACAGGGACGGGACCATAAATGTAATACATGAACCGGGAGAGATATTGGACTGTGGGAAAAACATGTATAAGGGACCTTATTGGGACATGATGAATCTTGAATGTGGACTATGGACTTTGGATTAGATGACAGTTTGGACTACTGTTCAATTTCCTGGCTTTTATAAAGAGACCATGGTCATGTAAGAGAATGATTTTGTTCCTACACTCAGTATTTGGGGGTAAAGGGGATGATGCCTCTAAATCACTCTCGAATGGTTCAGAACAGAGCTATATATTACAAAGAGAGAAAATGGAGAAAACAGTAAAGCATATGAAGCAAAATGTTAATACTTAAAGAAGCTGGATAAAAGGTGGACAGAAGTTCTTTGTACTATTCTTGCCATTTTTCTGTTTAAAAACTGTATTGAAATAAAGTTACTGCTCAAAACTTTCAACCTATGAAATAACAAGGAAAGACTGAGGAACCGTCAAAGGCTGGAGGAGACTGAGGAACCATGACGACTATATTACAATGTGGTTGGCATTCCTGGATTAGATCCTGGAACAGAAAAAGGACATTCGTGGAAAAACTGCTGACATCCAAATAGAGGTTGTAGTTTAGTTACCAGTAATATGCCATTGCTAATGTCTTAATTTTGGGAAATGTACCAGTTATATTAAGATGTTAGCAGTAGGGAAAACTGAGTGAAGGGGGTATGTAAACTCTCAACATAACCTTCATGATTTTTCTGTAAATCTAAAATTGTTCCAAAATAAAAAGATAATTAAAAAAATAAGTATTAAGAGACACACACACAGCAAAGGCCATCCCCAAAGGCAAGAACAGGATGCTGACTCCACAAACCCCTAAGAATGTGTATCAGGAGCTACTGTCTGACGGCAGGGGCTCCCAGACACCCGGGGCGAGGGCAGAATTGAACGAAAATAATTTACGAAACCACTGACTTAGAATCTCTTGAGAAAGAAGCCCCAAGAACATTCAAATAAGTGCCCCAGACTTGGGGTACCAGGGATCTAGCTCAGTACTTCTCAAACTCAACTGTACACAGGAGTCCCCTGGGGAACTAGCTAAAATGCAGATTCTGGGTTGGGAGGTCTGGGGTAGGGCCTGGGAGTTTGCATTTCCAGTGAGCGCCCAGGGGAAGCCCAAGCAACCGTCCGCAGCCACACATACAGAGAAGGCAAAGCAACCAGACAGAAGGGGCCTGCCTGGGTCATGTCCCCGGAGCATCACGCCAGCCCAGGACCGCCATGTGGATGTAAGAGGTCAATTCCCCTTTGAAGCCGTTGGCTCCCTTGGCTGGTGGCAAACCTAGTCTTGAGTGTATTTAGTCTGCACCAGGTAGTCCCGAGCATATTTTAAAAATTCAACTCATATCCTCTCTCGAACAGCACATGAAAAAGGACAAACATCTGTCACCTGACACAAATGTATATAAAACTACCGGATGGGCTTCTCTACCTACACGGGTTGCTTCTAGAGCCTCATAAAAACTACCTCATAGAGCAGTTGAAATGACAATGATGAGCTGGACTGATGCCACCTTTTTTGACAACAATCCTAAAGTTTTATCCTTTCTCACATTCACACTCAAGCTCAACTAAATCTGATTTGACCTTTATAATTTATTTTAACAAATAAAATATTTTATTGATTTTATATTCTTTGGGATCCACACAATGCCATACAACTCTCACAGTATTCTTCAACCAGATAATAAAATATGACCAGGGGAAAAATGTATATAGACCATAACCATAGAACAGTATTGAGAACATAAATAAAAAGTGGAGTTTCCATGGTGGCCTAATTGGAAAATGCTAAAAGCCATCTAGAATTCTATATTATTTGCTTTATGAAACCCCAAGTGTACATGTCTCAATCCTTTTTTTCCCTCAAATTATTTGCTTAAGCTGGCATAAGTAACCTTCTTGAGATAACCTGTAATCAAATCAAATCAAATCAAGTCAAAACTACACCATAAGACTGTTGAGATCCAAGTGAAAGGAGGCCCTTAAAGGTAAGGTCATATAAAAATATTCTGGATATTATTTTTCATTCATTAAATATGTATTGAGTACTTACTACATGCCAGACAACACACTAGACACACAGTGCATTTTACGCTAATAATAAAATTACAATTAGCTGGGAGGCAAGCCCGAGCCCCTCCATACTAATTTCATTATTAAGCTGCTACTATAATGTACTTGTTGGCTGCTTCTGCAAAAATCAAAGGGAGAGTATCAAAAAATTAAGTTTTGTGTTGCCTAGGATAAAACAGTCTGCACACACTCATGAGCGCCTGCCAGGCAGGGCCGGGACGGCCTCCACTGTGCCAAACGCCCGGAGCCCAGGCCCCTGGGCCCTCCTGCCTCTCCCCCAGCTTCAGACACAAACCCTGTATTGACACAATCCAAAGAGATGGTGAATGAGTATAAAAACCCCATCCATCATCACTGTATGTGGTACAGAAAGCAAACTACACTGCAACTATTATTGCACAGATTTTTCAACACAGCCAGAGAGCAAAAGACGGACAAAAGAGCTATCTAAGTCTGTGAAAATTCCAAGACAGTAAGAAGACTGAAACGAACCCCCAGACTGCTGCCACCAGAACTGACCTGATCGATTTCCATGAGCTTGGGGTAGGCGCCCGGCCATTCTATGGCCACCTTGACGATGTCCGCGGGGGGCGGCATGGTGATCCCAGGGAGTCCAAAGCTTCTAGAACTGGGATCCTACAGTGCAGACCGCCGCACGTGTCTACACCTAATGAGGAATCACAAAAAGAAAGAAAAGTTGCTCAGTGCCGATGCAGGGCAAATTCTGCTTCATCACTTCCTGTTTTCACTGGTGGTTTAGGTATGAAAACGGCTCTGGGTGTACAACACACAGGGCACCAACTGCACCACCGGCCGCTCCTGAGGAGAGAAGACAGATGAGGGGAAGGTGCCAACGCCCTAGAGTCAAAGCAGCTAGGGGATGTGGTCCCCGTGAGGGACACTTTGTCCCTTACCACGGGGTTCCACTCCCAGTGGTGCCAGGGTCTGAATGAGCAGGGCTCACTCCGTCCAGAAATGCACGTAAACTTCTCGCGCTCAACAGTCTCCGGAAGAACAGATTGCCCAGGAAGTCATGGTCAGGAAGCAGCATTTCTTTAAAGTGTTTTCTGTGTGTCACAAATAGAGCTCTGCACTATAGCAACCAGGATATCATGAGGAAGGAGAAATGCCCTGAGGTTCACACACATGCATACACACACTCGCTCCCCAAGGCCAGTTCACACACTGCTCCGTCAGGAGGGAAGAAAACTGACTGATGTGCACAGTGCGGCATTCAGAACGGACCTTGAATTCTCACTGGAATGAATAGTGTTGTTTTCACAAAGGAAGGAAGATTATCCTCTGCCGCCTCTCCCAGATTAGCCTGTTTCTTTAGGATGACTTTTTAACTTAATATTTTTGAACAGATCAGACATTCAGGTGATTCAAAACTTAAATGTGTGTCATGAATGTGTGTGTATTGTGTGTGTGTGTGTGTGTGTGTGTGTGTGAAAATACAGTGGAAAATCTCTGTCCTCTTAAAGTTGCACATCCACCCAGACCAATAACCTACAACAGGGACTTGTTAAATAATTATGGAGTCTCATATATGCAAACACAAGTAACAAATCTGTACTGGGGTACTTCGCTTCATGGTATCTATGCTCCATCATTCACCTGACAATTCTACGGGCAACGTATTATGTTTGAACCACATCACCTCAATTCAGGATCCCAACCAATTACATACCCTAGAATAAGAATTAAGAAAACAGGTTCTAATTTGAAAACAGACTGTTGTAAGTATCAGGTAACACTATTCAAAACAAAGAACACCCAATCCTGGGGGTCAAGAGAACAGATAATGAAAATTAAAATGCATTTTGAGCAACCTCCTCCCTACCGCTATACAAAATAGGCTAGAATTACACGAAAAGAGGTCATCTAACCCCCCAGGAATCAAAAGCCAAGGGTGCTTTTCTTCCCCTTTCACTGGTATTTATTTCTCAAAGACTGCTGAGACAAAACCTGTCGGACAGGTGAGAATCCAATGATGTGGCTCTCCCTGGGTCTCCATGGAGAATAGGATAGCAGCAGTGTACAAAGGAGCCATTGAGAGAGCCAAAAGGCTATGCGGAATCCCCTGGGAATTCACTTGACAAGTGCGATTAGACTTCATCAGTGTTACCCGCACTAACAAACAGTGCAGACGGGCTCCCGCGGGGTAGAGTCAGGTGGACAGTTTCAGAATGAATAATCCAGTCCGCATCGTTATCCTCAGAGGTCCACATTTTATCCTCCTGAATTTACATTTCTGTGAGAGAACAGTTAATTTTATCTTATCAGAGCCACCAGCAGTAAAGTGGAGTCTAATGTTGTCACAATGGCCCAGTAAATATAAGGTTCATAAATTTCAGTAAACAGCCTAATATAATAATTCTTATGCAAACCAAAATTTAAGACCCACTAAAAGGACGGCTGTGCAGCTGGCTAGACACTCCAGCCATTCTGCCTTGTAAGGTAACTTCAAATCCCTGGAGGCAACCAGGAAATGGGTGGAGAATCTTGCAATGTCCCTGCTTGCCTGGTGATTGATTTACTTGATTCCATTTTTAATATGAAAATTCTATAACCTTAATATGCATGTCAAATGACTTTCCTTATAGTTGAGTGAATTTAATGAGACAGAGGAGTTAGCTGCTTTTTATTCGGGAGTCAGTTACTAAAGTCCCCATGTCAGTTACATGTGACTCCATAACCCTTGTGCAAGTTGCAGTTTTCTTTATCATTCTGCTGAAGGTCTCCTTCTTAGCTTTAGGTCACGTTTCCAAGACAACAGAGAAAGATCACTCTTGATTCCCATCTAGAAATCTGTCTGTCTCTACACATTGGTCTATGTCCAAAGTTCTGTGTATCTCTGTGTTTGAAGCTCATCTCACTGTAGTCTCTTAAAGATCTGTTACATCACCACGTGTTTTTCCAGTCAGCTTGATTAGATCTGGGGAAGCATAAAGTTTCCAAATACCTGATCTTTTTTTTTTTTTCCCTGAATTTCCAAATAGTTTTAGCATTTGGTCCCTGCAATGGCTTTAAACCCTTTTATCCTATTTCTAGTCTTTCTGTTACACCAGCAAATCCTATTAAGAGAGGGGGGGGAATCAAGGCTATGTGGGCATTCCTGTAGGAGCTGTGTAATGGAAAAACTAACACATTTGCCCTCATGAACTGTGTGCCCCCACAACTGCACTGAAAGAGGCTGACAGATGGACCAGCAGAAGCCAAAAGGCAGATCAATGGGAAAGAAACACCAAACAGCTGGATAAATGATTTGCTTCAACTCCTTTGTCTGTTCCTTCTTCCCCAGGAAATTTGTCCTCTGCCCCACTGGCCATCATTATCTACTGGTGACAAATACTAGGTTTATACTGATTATGGGAACAGTTGAGAGGGAGCACCAGTCCGATATTTTAAATGCTGAGTGCTCCCTTGCAGAAAAAGAAATAGACAACCTTTCCCCTTAGCATTCAGGTTAGACAAAGAGGGAAAAGGCCTAAGGGCACCTGAGTGTCTCAGTCAGTTAAGCATCTGGCTCCTGATTTTGGCTCAGGTCATGATTTTGGTTCGAGGGATCCAGCACCACATCAGGCTCTGCGAGAGAAAGAAACAGAATCCCAAGCAGGCTCTGTGCTATCAGCATAGATTCTTGGGATTCTTGAGATTCTCTGTCTCCCTCTCTCTCTGTTCCTCTCCTGCTCTCACACACGTGGGTGCACATACACACTCTCTACTTCACACTCTCAAGATAAACAAACATTTAAAAACAGAGGGGGGTGCCTATGTGGCTTAGTTGGTTAAACATCCAATTCTTGATTTCAGCCTAGGTCATTATCTCATGGTTCAAAACCCACGTCAGGCACTGCACTGACATTTCAGAGCCTGCCTGGGATTGCCTCTCTCGCTGCCCCTCCTCACCTCTCAAAATTAATATACTTTAAAAAAAAAGATTAATAAGAGAGAGAGAGAAAGGACCTCTGAAAGTGGCACCCCTCTGAAAGTAATCTTTCATTCACTTTCTCCATCTGGAGAGAAAAGGATAAAAACCTTTCCTCAGCTCTCTTAGGTTCAGTGGCTGGGAAGTGCAAATTAAATTAACAAAAGCAAGAGTAACATAAGGGAACAAATGAGTTTACTCACACAATGTACATACATGCAGGAGAACTCAGTGATAAGTAACTCAAAGAGGTGGTTAGAGCTTGGAGCTTATATACCATCTTACATGGGGTGACGAAGTGTAGACAAGAGGTTAGACAAAGGCAAAGGGGCTTGGGCTCCTGAGGGATATAAGGGGCGGAAAGGCGACTTGGATTTGTATGGTTAAAAAACAAGTTGTTGACTAGGTTTCTTATTCAGTCTCATACCCTTTCAGATGGTTAAGAGCTGTGTCTGGAGTAGTTCTCTTCCAGGTTTGGGAGAGGAAGATATTGTTACAAATAGAAATTTCCTTTATAGATACTAATTTCCTTTACAAAAGAAAAATTATGCCCTGCTTTTAAGTAGAAAAGAGAATGGCAGAGAGTTCCTCCTATGCTGCTGTGTCTTAATTGATTTCAGCTCAAAACAATCCTTACTGCAAAGTGGCATCTTCTGATCTCCTTCAGTTACTCAGGCCTTCGGGAGCCCTCTACTTTGTACCTTGGGGGATGCCGTCTTGCCCAGTGCACTGTGCCTCAGGAGGGCCTACTTCTCCTCTACTTTGTACAACATCCTTCTTATTCCAAATAGAATGATATAGCCCAACACCCTTACCATCTAGGCCCAAGAATACAGTAGGGGACAGGTACCGGCCACTTCACCTTACCCAGGATGCGATGATCATCCAGGCTTGCTGAACTCTGTCTTTGCTTCCCTTCTCAAATATGTATTAGAGAGACGTTCCTCTCTCCAGCCACACAGATGAGCGCTGACTGCCAGGGAGACCACGAGAGCAGGGATTCTCCCCTGCACTGGAGGGTCTGGATAAATCGCTACATGGTGGGTGTGCCATTTCAGAGTCTCCTACTCTATCAGGGAATTCATGTCCATTCTGACAACAGCAGAGGCCAAGGAGGAAGTTTTGTGGCTGCAGGAATGGGGGAAGACTGTGCAAGACATAACCGTTCAGAAGAAAGTGAGGAAGAGAGAGAAGTGAATCAAATACAGGAGCCTATTATTCCATTTTATGTATATGCTCCCGACAAAAGCCTCCTAAGGTCATCTTAGTAATAACTCAGTCCATTTACTTACCAGGTGGCAAAACATGCTATTAGCTACCCGTTTACAATATGTTGCAAACTTGCAGAGAAAAGTCTGCTCTCACAGCATCTGGGAATGCCATCATGGAGGCCAGGGGACAGCTAGTAGAAAGAAGCAGGGGCAGGAGCTGAGAGCAGGCACTGGACTGGAAGCCTGAAGCACACACTTGTTCTCTTACTCTTCACCCTCCCCCTAGAGATAGTTGGCACTCCTTGCAGGAAACAAATAAAGATACTAAACCTTACTGAGTTTGAAAACCTTCCCTGCAATATTTACATATTCCCAAGGTGACGGAGGCCCTTCGAACATGACTGTGGACTACTGTGTTCCCTGAAAACTCATATGAATAAGTCCTAACCTCCAGTACCAAGACTATGACTGTATTTGGAGACAGGACCTTTAAAGAGGTAATTAGGTTATAATGAGGTCATTAGAATGGGCCCTAATCCTATCTGACTCTTGTCCTGATCAGGAGAGGAAATCTGGATGCAGACAGGTGCAAAGGGACAACCATTTGAGGACACAGTAAGCACACGGCCATCTACAGCCAAGGAGAGAGCCTTCAGAAGGAGCCAAGCCACCCATACCTTGATCTCAGATTTCCAGTCTGAGAACTAGGAGACAATACATGTCTGTTGTTTAAACCATCCAGGCTGCAGTGGTCTGTTATGACAGCCCTAGAAAACTAATGTAACACTGAAGACAGAAAGCATAAAGGAGAGGCTGATGATTTGACACAAAGATGCTTTTAAAATCTTCGCCATTCCCAAAAGCACCATAAAAATTTAAAAACAAATAATAAACAATCCAGAAAATATTTGCAACAGCTGTGACCTAATGTGGTATAAATATCCTAAATAATGACTCTTATAAATTTATTGTTTTTTAATTTACAAAGTAATCCAAACAAGAGGAATTGTATCATCTATAAATACCCAAAAGCATTTTGGGTATTTAACAGCAGTAAGAGAAATGCAAATTAAAGTAGCAAAATACACCTTCTTTGTCTATCATATTAGTAAGAAATAAATGTTTATTGATTGGTGAGAATGTGGGCAAAATAACACTCTCATACTCTGATACAATCAAGAAAAAAGCAAAAGTCCTTCAGAAATAAAGTTAATTTATTTTTAATCTATAAAATGTAGAATAATAAATTTGGCCATGAGAAGGTCTGTTCTGGTGAAACCACTAAAGCAGAGTTCCTTATCCACAGCATTATTGACGTTCTAGTTCTTTGAACTCTTCTAAAATTCTTTCTAGATATATGAACCCATAATTCTTTGTTACAATAAGTGAGTTTGAGTTTCCATCACTTGTAATTGAAAAACTCCTAACTAATACATCAACCCAACCATATCTGTCTACTGCCCTCAGTTATAAGCTTGCCAGGCCCTCGAGAGACAACCGCCCTCAAAACACTAAAGTTACACAATCTGACCTTGGAGCTGAATGGGAATGATACTTTATTCCCCAGTCCTAGAACTCAGATATCCGCATGTCCACATTTCTGATGGAGCCCTCGGTGCCTAGAAGCTATGTTTCCTCTCCTGGACTGCTACCAGGAGTCATGCAGACATTTCAGGAGTTAGCCTTAGCCTGCCATTTCCCACACAACACTACTTCCTTCAGATATTAAGAAATGTAACATGAAAGGAAGGAAGGAAGAAAGGAAGGAAGGTTGGAAGGAAGGAAGAAAAGAAAGAAAGAAAGAAAGAAAGAAAGAAAGAAAGAAAGAAAGAAAGAAAGAAAGAAAGAAAGAGAGAGAAAGAGAGAAAAAGAAAGAAGGGAAGAAAGAAATGGAAAATTTAAATCTCTTGTAAAACACTGAATGAAATAACAGAAATTATGGAACCAACAGGTTCATATTTTTCATAACAACCTTATGAAATAGGTACCATTACTAAACCATTTTACAGACTAGGAAAAACTAAGATGCACAGACATTGAGTAACTTGCTCAAGGTCTCATATCCAAATATGGAGCCCAGCCAGAACTCAATCCACATCTGTCTGATTCTACAGTCAATGATTTTTAATAACTATAACACATTTTTAAAAGGTTCCTTTAATAAAGGACTTCTTGGGCCTTTAATGTAATATATATGTACTGGGAAATTTCTGTATGCAATATATACTATTTCCCAAACACATCTTTCTAGAATTTTTTTTTTCATGGAGCATCTTGTTTCACATGGAACACAATTTGGGAAACAATGCTTTGAGACCATTTACCTCCTTACTTCTCAAGAAAAAAAGAAGTGCTGAATAGTCTTGGCCCAAAATACAATGGAAAGTGGCAGAGAAAACTCTTTCCTTTAGTCCCATATTGAATTATCATCACCTGCGTCTATGGGATCATCTCCAGGAAAGCAGCCCAATTCTTTTGAGTAACTCTTTCCAATTCACAGAGAACAGTAAAAATTCAATTAGCTGCAGCTTTCTACTGTGCAAACTAGCA